>CM041218.1:22069302-22279731 GCA_023065735.1 Coffea humblotiana
TAAATTGGTTCTCGAGCTCTTTTGCTTTTGGGAGGACTTTCTTCTGTTATCAGATGCCTGGAACTCTCTGAATATGTAATTGAGGTAATCTTCCCTTTTGAAGTTGTTCTTATTCGCTTGCATTTGTTTTTATTTTTTTTATATTTCTACCACAATTTACACAAAAGCAATTTATTTGTGTACTCTTTATTTGACATGCAATTACCTGATTCTCTACTCTGATCACTATGAAGTATGAACAATCTGGTACTAAAAGCCTTTTTAATTTTGCTTATGTTGAAGCTTGAATTGAAGAGTGCTTGCCTGGCATTAGCATTATTTGCTAAAAATTGCTTGCTTTATATAGAACGCTATTATTGGCATGATACAGTTTCATTGTCCATGCAGCACTAGCAAGCTTTATTCTTTCTGCCCTTTTCTGGGAGTATAAAGTGTGTCAATTTTGGCTTTTTTCATATAATGAGCTTGTTTAAAATAATTCATTTCCTTATTGTTTGGTTAATAGAATTCTTTGGTCGTGTGCTGCATCTTTGTGTGTGACATTTGTGTTGCAATTGCAATGTAGTAGTAGGGACAGAAAGAATTGTAACGAGAAAGTTACTGATGGACTGAACAGTTTTATTGCACAACTCTTGAAACCTTTGATTGTTGGTATAGATTCAGGGTTCATATGATTGATTACATATGTGGCCTAGGCTTGTGGATAATAGATTAGAACATAGTGAAAGAGGTACTACCTGTTGAATGTTTACTAATGCTTAATGCTGATCATCTCTCCAAGGCACTTGTGCATGCAGAACCTCCATGTTCACTTCCAATCTTTGATGGGCTGACCATCCTTAAAGTGTCTTCCACTTGGAGTAATACCCTCTGCAGTGGACCACTGATGGAGCTTCTAAACAGTGCACCGGCTCTTGAAAAGCTCATATTTACCACGGTAAACAGCAATGATGTTTACCATCCCCTCTTATATGTGCAAACTGTTTTGAAATGAATCAAACTCCTACCTCTCTATCTCTCTCTCTCATAGGTGTCACTATGTGTTTTACATTTGTTACTTCCAACTTTTAAAATACCCAGTGTTTGTATCTTGGCAGTTGATTGATGATGTCAATTATGAGGAAAGTAATTCATTGCCTACCAACTTTTCATCCAACCTCAAGGTGGTTGAATTCAGATTGTTCAAAGGAAGGGCATCTGAGATTCAACTGGTTAAGTTTTTGCTGCAAAATTTGTTGATACTTGAACAGTTGGTAATTACAAAGTTTTTGGGAGATACAAAGGTTGAAGTTGAAAATCAGCTATTAATGTTGCCTAGAAGCTCGGGTCGTGTTTCGATAGTGTTCTTGTGAACTTGACTGATGTAAATGATCTTCTTGTAATATTATCTTATGAGATTAAACTGGTGAAGTTTTTGCCGTAGAATATATTGGTACTTGAGAGTTGATTACCACTTCGAAGTTTTTGGGAGATACGAACGTTGTGGTTCAAGATTAACTGTTAATGTTACTTGAAAGCTCAAGATATCTGTTTAGGTGTATTTCTATCAAAGAAATGTGATCCTGTCAAATACTTGGTGTGTTTTCAGGATACACTTTTACATTCACTCATCTCTCTTACCTTCTACTCTTTTTTTTCTTTTTTAAACAATGACATTGGAACTTAATAGAATAATTTCTAAGTGTTAATAATGCACTTAGCCTTAGGTACTCTTAATAGTGGAACTGTTATCATTCTTTTTTTTTTTTTTGTTGATCCACTTGGTAATTACTCTACTAAAATTTTAGAATCAGATGAATGTTTTGATGAACTATGTACCAGAATCACAAGAATTGATATTGTTGGAAGTATAATTGAAAAGAATTCAAAGTTGTACTATTACTTAGATTGGGTTCTGGTTAAAAAGATCGTTAATGAGTCGCATCAAACATGAAAGTAACACTAAGAATGATAACATGAACTTCGAACGCCAAATAATTGTATAGAAACTTGAAAGCATAAAAATGGGGGATGATAGAATATTATGAATAATCCTGTTCAAGCGTATGCAATTTTGCAACTTAGGCAAGATGGAGTTCTAGTCTTGGCAGATTCTTGATGATACCGTAGTATAATGGTACAACAACAATGGAGGAAATTCTGATGCAGGATTCAGTTGGGAGTTTTGCTCATTCAGAAACAGTTATCAAGAATTCCTAAAGAGCCAATGTTCAATTACCAGGCACTATGGCATTGAAGTAACACATGCCATACTCTTAGGAAAAGCTTGAAGGACAGTGAAGAAAAAGGTACATGTACCCAAAAACGACACAGGTAGGTGGGTAGAAATATACTTAGGGGCGCGAGACATCTCTCTCTAAGGAACTCGACAAAATAGTCTCGTAACTTCAGGAGAAGGGGGCCATCTGCTTCAGAAAGGTCCAAAGATTGTTAAGGTTAGAAAGGAACCAAGTAGCCCATGAAACTTTTTTTTTTTGGGCAAACTAAAAATACTTTGTTAAGATAGGAATAGAAAAGTCACAGGCAGTAAGAACTGCACGTTACAAAACTGCTTGGGCAAAGCAAACTATACAATCAAAACTCTAGACAAGTGATCTGCACAGAGTATCAGAGAAAATAGAAGGAACATATCTCCATTCCAATCTAATATCCCAATTAGTTCTGGACTTTGTTGTTTTCCTCCAACCTGCAACAATATTCTGGATGAGTTGAACAATGGATTGAATCAGTACTTCAGCTGCAACACTTTTACCACAAAAGACCCTCCTGTACCTTTCTCGCCATAGAGTATGGATTGTTGCTGCAAAAGCACACTTATGAACTGAATTAACAAGTGTGTTTTGCTTGATATGGAGTGTCCAACACTGAAGCTCCTCAGACCAGCCAAAACTACCGCTATACAATAAACAATGCTGTTGTTTTCTGCCTCGTACATAAGCTGTGTAATCGCATTTAAAAAAATGAGTATTCCACAGACTCAGCTTCTGTAGCACACAAGGGATACTAGTGATCCACTGTGATCCCCCATTGTAGTAACCTGTCCGTTGTTGCCAATCTATTTTTACATACTAACCAACCTATAAAAGATTGCCTCGGAATTTGCTTCTCAAACTACAAAGAGTTTAAACCATGGTATTTCATTACCCCTCTCTCTGAACAAATCTATAGCGGAAGAAGAAGTAAAAGTGCCTGTTTTACTTGCTTTCCATGTAAAAGAAACCTCCTCCCCTCGCAGAGGAAGGCATGCATCAGGGAGGGACTTGATTAAATCTCCCGCATTCTGGGATCTTCTATGTCCCTGTGGCCAACACTATTGAGCTCCATCAAATAATTGAGGAAAGTTTTGCACTCACATTGCTATCAAACTATGTAACTATATCAGGTCCATAATAGTCAAGTAATGGGCTATCTGGATGCCAGCGGTCATACCATAGATGTGTCATGTTACCATTGCCAACCGCAGATGTAATCTCTTGTCGAACCATTGCCCTCAATTGAAGTAATTTCCTCCAAAACCAAGAGGAATCAAGAGGAATTGGAATACTCTAAAATGATCTCCCTTTCTATTTCACAACATGCACCCAAGCTATCCACAAGCTACCTTTCTTTTGAAAGATGGTCCAAATATGCTCAACTAGAAGAGTCTTATTCCACACTTGCGAGCTAATCAAAACCCAAGCCACTCTCTTTGTGTGGTTTACAAATATCTTCCCATTTTGCCTTAACCCCAGTAGACTCGTCCTTGCCAGTCCATAAGAAATGAGACATGATATGCTCAATGACTTTAATTACTCGTTTTGGCAACATATAAAGATGCAGCTCCAATAAATTTGCAAACTAACCATTACTAAATTTATGAGTTGCAATCATCCCCCATAAGATAATGCTCTAGAACTCCAACCTTGGACTTTTTGTTTTACCTTATCCACAATTACTTGACAATCAAGAAGTCTCAGTCGAGCACTAATAAGCGGAACACCCAAGTATTTAAGAGGAAAAGAACCTGCCTCCACCTCCATTATTGCACATAGCTCCCATCTGAGTTGTTGAATAACACCAGAAAAAAGAATCTCACTTTAGACAATTTGGCGGCAATCTAGACATGCTAACAAATTCATCCGAGACAGATTTTAGCAATGTTGTATCCTGTACATTTGCAGCTGCAGCAAGAACAAATCGTCAGCAAATAGAACATGAGAAATTCCCCGGTCTTTACACTTCGGATGATAAGTAAAGCCCTCTTGGTGAATCCTGCAATCCAGAAGTAAGGAAAACAACTCCCTAGCAACAAGAAACAGATAGGGGGAGATAGGTTTCAAAACAGATAGCGATACTTTCCAGTAAAAAGATGTCAATCTGTATGACACAAAAGGCTTCTTTTATTAGCTTAAAAGGGACAAAATTTAGCTTGCATATGCCCTTTCTTTCACTCATACAAAGAATTTTAATTTTCCCTGCCGAACTGAATATGAACAAGTTTTATCTATTCTATTCCATCTTCCCATATTAGTGCGATTTGAAACAATCAATGGATGCCCATTAATTGTCTATTTTCTGGTAGGAATCGAATACAGTGTACAAATGCAAGTCAAAGGATAACTAAAGTCACAATCTATTCAAAGTAATATATAGAAGAAAATCCTAGAATGATTGAAATCTGCCAAGTACCTATATGATATATATACTCTGAGTGGGATTTGGTTAGAGGGAAATTGGGGTTTGGAATTTTTTTTTTTCCCTTGAATGCTCGATTCTGATATCTGAGAGGGAATTTGGAGGAGCAGCGAAATCCGGAAATGGTTAGTATACTGTAACCAACTGCATTTCATTCATACTTCCACAGCTATGTACATAAATCATGATTAGCTAGTTACCAAAATCTTTTGGCGTTTGATTAATACATCTCCCTCAGAGAATACAACAAAAAATTTAGCTAGTTACCACTAGCTAGTTCCTTCCCTCTACTATTATCATTCTTATAATTGAAACATTTTTTTTAACATTTTACTCATCCTTTTAATTTTGTTCTAGTTTGTTCATTTGTTACTTTTGAAGTTAACAAGCCAACACAACCTCCACTTCCAAACAAAGCATTTGTTTCTTACTTTGCGAAGTATATTTGATAAAACAACTAATTATTTGAGTACTTTATGAACCAATTAAGGCTAACAATTAATCAGTGATTAACAGTCAAGTAGCAATACATAGGTTGCGAATAAAACAAAGCTTAATTAAATACTGTATAAAGTAAAACATGTATTAACATAATAACACACATGTTTAGTTGTATTAACATGATAATACATATGTTTAGTGATACATATGTATTAACGTAATAATACATATGTTTAGTTGTATTTTTGTCTATTAGTAGTTGATTAATTATTACTTATAAACTCTAGTAACTTTTATCTGTTTGAATAATTTGATTACGAGATTAGATATGCTTTATGATATAAGAAATATATATTTTATTTCAATACAGAAAAATTGATATCAATCTTAAAAAAATTACAAAAGTAAAAAAGAATGTGGTAAAGCAAATTTGAAAACTTCTTCCAATTCTACAATAAATTTAGCTAGGGATAGAAGTAGCTAATTGCATAAGAAAATAATATACAAAGAAGGAGGGAAAAAAGAAAGGAAAAAGATTAGGGAAAAAAGAAAACCAAAAAACAATTAAGATGTCAGGGTTACCTTTGTCCAAACATATAAAAAAGTGTAATGAGCCTATCAAAATAATAAAGTTCAAGGGGTTAAATTGCAACTCTAGGTATAGTTGAGGGGTTTATTCATTTAACCATACAAAGAACAAGGAAAGAAATAAGAGAAAATTTTCATTATTCATAAGGACGTAAATTTTGAAAAATTCGGGAAATGTGCCTACAAATACACGTACATGCACATACACTCATACATATGGGCACATCATATGTCAACTCAAACATGCATATTCAGATGCACACGTAATTTATCAAAGTGCACATTTATATTCATTACTAGGGGGAAGCCCGTGCTAAGCGCGGGAGGTTTAACCTATGTGATGAAATATTTATTCAAGTAAATTTATTTAAAAAAAATAGTAGAATTAGAACTGAATGGTAATAGGTTTAATTGAACCGGTTGAATTGCATGGAATTATAAGTAAATTGGTCAAATCAACAAACTTATAAAGGAAAGTAAATTTATGAGCAAAAGAAATAGGATTATAAATAATAACCATAGCAAAGACATCATTGCCTTTGTTACTATACCATTATAACACAATCATGGCCATGTCCAACCAACAATTAACATGTAAACTATAAGGTCAGATTTAGATCCTACCTTAATCATGAAATTGTAGTCAACAGATATTCTTTGCTCACAGTTTGACCACCTACAGCCATAAATATCAAATTTTGAAAATATAGTTAGAAAATGTAGGAGGGTTCCTATTAATATTCATAGGTATGCATCATGTATTCCATAATGAAATTTCCATATTCATAAAATAACTATTGAGAAAATATTGCAGTAGAAAACTCACAGTTTCTATTGTAACAACTAAACATCCAAAATTGCAGAAAGAGAGAAAGCAAATGAGCATACATGTCCAAACACGCATAACAAAATATGGAGCACAAGCACTTGAAGCAACATTCTTCAATATAAAAAGCCTCTGTTATTGTTAGGAAGCTGAAAAGCACTGCAATTATACTTGTAACGGATTAAAAATATGAACCAGAACCAGCCATCTTCATTATTAAGAGCTTCATAAACCAATCATCTTCAGCATAAACACCTCTCTTATTATACCTATAAAAACTGCTCAACAATTATAGAAGAAGATGAAGAGCACTACAATTACTTATAAGTGGTTTAAATAGCATTTGAAAGTTTGATATTCATGCGGAATACAAATCAATTGCATATGGGAGGACACAATAGTCAAACCGTACTCAATTACACATTACAATGTTGTATATTTGGTTTATCATTTGTATTTGATTTTTTTTTCTGCCTAAATTATCCCCAAAGACGGTAGATGAAAATTTTCCAATAGTCACCTACAAACTCCTTTTTATATATGTATAGGACACTTGTTAGTGCATATACACTCATAAATATGTGCACATTCATATTTACATATGTGGATGCATCATTTAATATTTGTATATTCAAATATATATTTATGTTTGCTGAAGTCCACATTGTTATTCATTAAAATACACAATTCATTAAAGTGCACAATGCTATAAGAGTAATTTAGTTTTTTTTTTCTTTCCTAGCATAATGGTAATTTGTCAGCGTTGGATGAATAACAAATATATAAAACTTGAATTTAAAATTTAACTTTTAAACATATGTCATAGATCTAACGGTGATAGTGTATACACTATTAGTATATATAAAATTTACTCAATTTAATAATGTAATACTCCTCCGTCCCGAAATTTTGTCACACCCTTGAAAAGAGGTACTTGCTTAATCTTTCTGATCTACCTTCTCCAATTAATGGTCACAATTGAAAAGGCTTCATGAGTCCTTTTTATTTTGGTTGCAACGATAACATTTGTATAATTTAAACTATCCTATTTTAAGGGAAGAGGGAGTCTAAAAAGTTGTATAAAAGACTAACAGATTTACGAACTCAATTAGACCAAAGGGGTGTTCTAGTACCTCCTTTGATTTTTTTTTTATTACAGGTGAGATTTGAACCCTCGATCTATAGTCCAAAGAGAGATTTAATCCCTTTTTGGTAGTTACTAGGCCAAAACTCGGTGGTTGAAAAAGCTTCATGAGTCCTTGAAAAGAAAAACAATGATGGGCCCTTGTTTCCATGCATTATTAAGTGCATATGCTTTGATTTGACGTGCACGTGTTGCAATATACACGCACAAGGACTACATTTTTTTTTTTTTGGATAATCTAATAGGATCACGGGAAATGAACGGAAACTAAATTATTATCGGATTATATGAGTGGAAGAGGCATCATATAAATTTAAGAGAAACCGCATTGAGTGGCAACTTTTTGATAGGAAGTAAGGGACCTCTCACTCCACAAGGGCATTTGGTGGCCAACTACTCTGGATGTGTTTTAAAGGGACAACTCTTTGTTTGAAACTTACACGTGTGTTTTTAGCTTGGAAACAACTAATGACTACTTATACGTGGGACCTATAATACTTAAACACAACTCTCTTTTGCATCCAAATATAAAAGTGAAAATGGAAAGTGGAGTTAAAGTTAGTTTTCAATTTTGGTAGGTGATAGTAGTTTTGTGACGGATCAAGAAGAAAAATACAACATTTTAATGCGATGGAAGGAATAACACATCTATAAGCCATATTATTCCACAAATAGTAAATCATATTCCATTCACAAAATTTTATCAATGATCCTAGTTGGTCTTTAACTTTTACAAACATCTATCATGTTCCTTAACTTATGAATTTGGTTCGAAATGGTTGCTCAAGCCAAATATAATTATGGTAATATATATATATGTGTGTGTGTTTGTGTGTGCAATGAGTTGTTGAACATTAGTCGGTTCCTTACATCCTGTTGTCTTATTGATTCATTGTATATGCCATTACTTGATATTACTTATTATGTGTATATCATTATTCCAAATATTATTTACTAAACTTTAAAAAAACCTTTATTTTAATTGTGCCATCAGTAAAAAATTTTTCTAGCTCCATCACTGCCACTGTTCTACTATCCAAGGGTGAAGCTTGGGCCACAGCGGGATAGGGGTTGCAACAACGGTGTGATTTGCATAACAAAGACGAATTAAGTAGATTTAGTGGCTAGGGAAGGGATAAGTTGGGTGTAGTGTTGCAGACGAGTCGAGTAGAGTTAAACATTAGCTTAATTGAACAAAGTTAATTGGGCAAAATTTCAACTCAATTTTATCAATATCCAACTCGATTTCGAATTCGATGACCTTTCAAAGTAAAATTCAAATTCGAATTCGACCTCAAATTTGAGCCTAGTTGAGTTTAAAGTTGAGTCTACTTGAGTTTAAAAAATAAAAAATAATTATTTCACTTTTTAAATAATGAATAAAATATTTATTTTTCCTTAATAAATAATAAAAATATTAGGGATATATAATGGCTCGAGCGCTCGCGAACAGATTGATTCGTTTGCAACCCTAGTTTGGTGATACAAGCGGAGGGAGTGTAAGTGAAAAGTATTGGATTTGAGGCCTCCCACTTACACTATTAAAAAAAAGAAAAAAACTATATTTAGTGGTCATGGTTACAGTGGTCGTATGATGATTTGCCAGGAAAGAGGAAATAAAGGCTTTTTAGTAATTTTAGGATCCGTATAAGTGTTTGCACAAGAGATTACTTGGGATAATGTTTTTAAAAAATACTATAACACTTTTTATATGTGACACATGTGAAATAAAAAGGTAGTTGTAAAATGTATTGATGATGCAAGTAAGTCAATTTATGTAAATAAAGTGTAAATAATGTGCAATTCAAACAAAAAGTTACACCCTACTTATGAAATTGCAATCTTATAGTTATCATATCCCTTTTTCCCTCAAAGCGTGGTCTCATTTGTACTTTTTATTGCCCTCTTTAAAAGGAAAAAAATATGTTCTAAAAGTTAGATGTTCAAAATAGGGTTGTCAATTATTTGGACAAGTCCAAATTCGACTCACAAAAAATATGAAATTTTTGGACTTTTGAATTTTGGGCTTCGGCCCATGTTGTGAAATTCATACTCAACTTACATTACAATTAAGAATTTAGACATATTTCAAGTTTGGCCCAATCTCACTATAAATATACAATTACTTATATTATTACATAAAAAAAATTTAATTATATGTAAATTATAAATATAATATATATTATACATAAAATTAAAATATGTACATTATTATATATGAAACACATATGAAAAATTTGCTAAATTGATCCCTCACATTTTGAAAAAAAAAAACACTTTTTTAGTTACTCACATTTAAAATCAGCCGCAATAGTCTCTCAAATATAAAAAAAGTCCGCCTGATTGGTCCTAAAACTCATTTTCGCTCACTTCTTTGGCACCCATAATTTCAAGTGCATACCTCTCTCATGCACCCATAATTTCAAGGGCAAAAATGAAAATACACTTCGTTTCCTCTTTTTTTGAAAAAAAAAAGAAGAAAATGTAAGCTACCAAACCCTTTCTTTCCCATTCTCCAATCAAAGAAGAAAATTTCAGTATGGTCACCAGCAAGTAGTCAAAGAAGAGTAAGAAAAGATATCTAAGAAATTCACCCATTTAAGAATAAAGTGGAAACAAACAATGATTGAAGTCATTGTGACAAAGAGCTCATGATTGTGATTTCTTGGAAACCTGCAAATCCGGGAGGGAGATACTATGGCTATCCAAATTATGGAGTAAGTTTGAGCACATTTTATTTTGGTTGTCTTGGAAAAAATTGGTTCTTGATATGGGGTGAAAATTGGTTCTTAATATGTGATGTTCTTGCATTTTAGGTTAATTGTGCTTGTCGCTGTTTTAAGTGGTATGATCCCCCATTGTGCAGTAGATTAATGTCAATAATACTTGACTTGTTAAAGACTCTCAATTGGCTAGAAACTGAGCAAGAAAGAAGAATTCGAAAAGAAAAATTACTTTGGACTGTTTTGCTTACTTCTTGAATGCGCATTTTGTTGATTGTGTTGAACAAAAGTTCAATTATAGTCTAAAGAGGAAACGAAGCATATAAGGCAAAAGCAATATGATCTTTACATCTTCGTCGCTAACGCCGTTGTTAGTGTGATATGGAAGAATGAAGAAGCTGAAATCTCCCTTATTTAATCGAGATTTATATTTAGGATTTTGGTGGCTGATATGTTTCTTAAAAGGAAATGAAGTGTATTTTCATTTTTGCTCTTGAAATTATGGGCACCTAAAAGAGGCGTTCACTTTTTATCTAAAGAAGTGAGCGAAAACAAACTTTGGGACCAATTGAATAGACTTTTTTTTTTATATTTGAGAAATAATTATGGCGATTTTAAATGTGAGAGACTAAAAAAAGTTTTTTTCTAAAAATGTGAAGGATCAATTTGGCAAATTTTCCAACACATATTTATACTCCATATAATTGTGGTGGTGTGTAATGATTTGCCACGAAAGAAGGAAAAAAGCCTTTTGGTAATTTAGAAAGCATATAATACATTTACATTAAAAAAAATTGCTCAATTCCCATTATTCAAATTATGCAAAAGTTATACCTATTGAGAGATTCTAAATTCTAACCCCCTTACTCCCTACCCACTTTTTAAAATTCACCAGTATTTTATTTAAAAAAATGTTTAAAAAATTATATAGAAAGCTATACCCTACTTATGAAATTGCAATCTTATAGTTACCCATCCTCAATTTCCCTCAAAGCATAATCCCATTCGTACTCTTATACCCCTCTTTAAAAGAAAATAAAAATTATGTTCTACAATTTGGATGTTCAAATCAAATTTTGCTTGTTCTGTCCTCCTACGCGTGGAACCCCTCCACTTTGTTCCAACGACACCAAGAAGGACCTCAGGGCACAAAGCTGTCAATTTCAATCAAAATCGTTATTGCTCTATAGTACGTCCTTCTTAGCAATTATCTTTCTTTTATTTATTTTTATTTTTTTAACATTGTAGTCAACCCCTACACTCCTACTCCTCTAATCTATCTGGGAAATAATCCAATTGAATTAAGAGAGGCCAAAGGGAGTGATTCTCAACTCTAGATCAAAGGAATGTATTATTGCATACTTTTAAATTGTATTACAAGTGTAAATATTTAAACTGCAGATTTACGGTCAAACTTACACTTAGGCTTTTAATTATCTTTCTTTTAGCTAATCCTCCAGTTGCTTCATTTTAGCTTCTAGAATATTCCAATCATTGTTGATCCCATGATGCCAACAGAATCTAGGAGTTATCAAAAGCAAAGAATAACATGCAGGTTTACCAAGGAATCAATTGATATGCAAGAAAGGTATAGTATCAACATGGAATATGAAAGAAGGTAAATCAATGAAAGTGATATACCTGTTTTCATCTTTTAAGCAAAGCTAATACCCCTTCAGATAATTCAAATATAAGTCTCAAAGTCATGGACATTGGAGGGTAGATTACTAGCTACTTGGGTTTTGTTCTGTTCCTTTACTGGCTGAGAGAGTAATGATTCTGCTGCTAGAGAGGAAAATGGGAGAGATAAAAATGATAATGATGATGATGGTTTTGTTGGGAATTGCTTTTTCTGTAGAGGGTTCAAGGGATCAGCTGCCAAAGTGGTGCAAATGGAAGTCCAGAGTCAGTACAGAAGCTTCTTCCTCGGAGGCCAATCCAGTTTCTTCTTATTCCTCTATCCTGTTCAAACTCTATGGCAATGTTTATCCTGATGGGTATGCGAATTTTTACTTTCTATTCTTGATTGATTGTCAATAAAAGTTGGATTGTGTGCTAAATATCTCAAGTTCTTGCCTTTACAGGAGTTTACATAATAATCTACAGGGGAATTAGACTTAATGTTCATTTATGTCCTGCATTCTTAATTGGAGTTAATTAATTTGATTTGTTCTAAATATCTCGACTTCTTGAAAAATTTTCTCCCTGCAACTCTGTTTTATTTGATGACCTCCCTGCATAGTCATTTCTGTTACTTGCATTTTTCTTTTACCGAAAATTTGGGCTCTCAAAGTGTATAAATTCATTGAGCCACATACAGACATAAGTTGTAACTCTGCAGAGCTTCATCACCATTTCTTTTTCTTATGCTATAGCAAATTTCGAGTATTTTTGTTTCTTTTGTATTTCCCTGTTGATTAGGGATACATAACCCAATAGCATAACATTATAGCTTATGATTTTCATAACATGTTTGCTTACTCATTATTAGCCTTGAAATCTTGATGATTCACTAGCCTTTCTAATGAAAAGAGTTTTAAACTTTCGTAGAAATAATGCATCAATTTCATAACTTGGACTTCTCATCATAATTTTACTTTACCAGTTGCAAAATTGTTTGTTTGTTATTTGGCTCACAAATTAGGTTTGTCCTGTGCATGTCAAAGGAATATAACTATTTAATGCAGAAATCTGTGATTTACTTCCAGATGTTTAGATGAGAATCTCATGTGCTTAATCATCCACTAAGAAAAGAAAATGAAGATGCAAAAAGCTGCAGTTAAATGGATAAAAAACGGACATGTGCAAAGTGTATGAGCTTTTCATGATTTGATTACTATAGGAATGCAGTTTTAAGTTTGATGCAAAGTGAAACTTGTCTTTTGGTCAACCTTATTTTCAAGTGTGTTGCTTTTCTCTGCCACAAGATCATATTGCCTGAGTATGTTCTGCAGGTATTACTTTGCTCAATTTAATGTAGGGCAGCCTCCAAAGCCCTACTTTCTTGATGCTGATACAGGCAGTGACCTCACTTGGCTTCAATGTGATGCTCCCTGCGTACGTTGCACTGAGGTATTACTAATGTTTCTATCTTCCATGCAATAAATTATTGGATAATGTGCAATCAAGAATGATGGCTTGCACTAGTTGCTCTTTCATATACTTTGATGATAAATGCATTTTACTATGTAACACTTTCCACTATTGCCCTGACTTCTTCTAGTAGTCTTCTGTAATTAAGTATTACAGAAATTTCTGAAAACTTCTCCAATTTCATGACCAAACTCTACCTATTTGATACTGCTTTTTAAGTCTAATTGCTCTTGATCTTGTAGGCACGTCACCCGCTATATCGGCCAACAAAAGATCTTGTTGTTTGTAGGGACCCGTTGTGTGCTTCTTTGCACTCAGGTGCCTACGAATGTCCAAATCCAGAACAATGTGATTATGAAGTTGAGTATGCAGATGGAGGTTCATCCTTGGGTTCTAGTCAACGATGTCTTTTTTCTCTAAACCTTACCACTGGTATTCAACTGGGCCCTCGCCTTGCTTTTGGGTGAGTACAGCAGCTTCTTCTCTTGACATACTCTGCTCTTGTGTAGTCTATCCATCTTTCGCAATGTTGGTATTCTTTTATAGTTTCCTGGTTATCACTGCAACTTTCAGTGCAGAGAGATATGCATAGGGAATATATATGTATGTATGTATGTACGTATGTATGTATGTACGTATGTATGCATATATATATATATATATATATGATTAGGATTTTGAGAGAGGTTATATGGTCAGGAAATTATAGCAGGTCCCGTAATTTATTCAAGGAAATTATATTACTTTTTCATCTGATGGTCCAGGTTGCCCATAGATTTGTGATGTGAATATCGAATGCAGATTATTTCCTATAGCCAAAAAAAATGAAATGGTGTTATATAAATTTTCTGTGGACTAATCCAATGTAAATGAATCTTTTAAAAGGGATGCAGATGATAAACAGCTAATGCTTGTGAACTATACATATGAATTTTTTGTTTCAATGTTGAATTTAGTTGGGTATCTTGAATTTCTTCCTTCAGACGACAACCAAATGAATTGAATGATTATGTGCTGATCTTTTGTCTATAGGTGTGGCTATGATCAACGGCCTGGTGCATTTACTCCTCCTTTAGATGGAGTACTGGGCCTTGGGAAAGGGAACTCCAGCATTGTGTCACAGCTCCATAATCAGGGGATTGTCAGAAATATTATAGGCCACTGTCTAAGTGCGACAGGGGGATTCCTTTTCTTTGGGGATGATCTTTATGATGCTTCTCAAGTAAATTGGAGACCGATGTCACGAGATTCCACGTAATGCATACTCATTCAGCTTTCACAGACACATTATAGTGTGCACTGTAATGTAACTCAATTTATTTATGCAAGAATTTGTGACTTGTCATCTTTTTTCAGAGATTTCTCAACTTGTTATTTTTGACAGAAAACACTACTCAGTCAGTTCTGCAGAACTCACATTTGATGGAAAAGGTGTGGGAATTAAAAATCTTGATGTTATCTTTGACAGCGGGAGTTCTTTCAGTTACCTAAACTCTCAAGCATATCGAGCTATAATTTCTTTGGTATGAGAATTAATACCCATTCTTCTTTCTATCAAGAAGCTCCATCTTTTCAATCATTAAACCAAATAAATACTGCATTTCATCTTGTGTGAATTATTCAGTCTGCTAAGTTAAGAATGCTTTTCATAAAGCAACGACTCATGAATCTGCATGCCTTGAGAAAAAGACTTTCAACCCCCTTTCTTAGTACATGCAGACCTGAGTTTAGCGCATCTATACTTTTACAAATTTGCTACTTCACTATGTAATTTACTGGTCTTTGATAAGTTGCAAACTAGTGATTGACCTTATGCTTATAGATAGAAAAAGATCTGAAGGGGGCCCTTGAAAGAAGCCAAAGATGATCGTACTTTACCAGAATGCTGGAGAGGCAAGAAACCATTCAAGAGCATCCATGATGTAAGGATATACTTCAGGCCTCTAGGGTTGAGGTTCCACCATGGCCAGAGAGTTAGAACTCAATTTGAAATACCCCCTGATGCATATCTCATCATCTCTGTAAGAGCACCAATATTTTGTGTCCTTGTATTCTTTGCTTAACTCTTTAAACTATCTACTCATGTATATATATACATTAGGTTTTTTTCTCCAGCCAAAAGGCAATGCTTGCTTAGGAATACTGAATGGCACAGAGGCAGGGCTGCAGAATGTTAACGTCATTGGAGGTAATATTCCAATCCTAACCAATTGTCTGAAAGTAGACAGCTAGACGCAAAATCTTAAACGGAGTGGTTAAATTCATGCCTCGTGTGTAGTTCAATATGGCTAAGTTCATATAATTGGTCCACGCCCCAAATTATGTGGATTACTTCGTAAAGCAGTTAGTTTACACATTTTCCAATCTAACTTGTCTTTTTGCACTTACATTGCTCTGCCATCTCGTGTAGATATATCAATGCAGGACAAGATGGTGATTTATGACAATGAGAAAGGAGCAATAGGTTGGAGCCCTGCAAATTGCAATAGGCCACCAAAGTCCAACACTTTCATCATGTAATGAGTGATGAATGAAATATCTATGTTTGACGAATAAAGCATCTATGTTGCTCATATTTACTGTAAATGTACATGGCAATAATTAGCATAATTTAAGCTGAACAACACAATATTGGAGAGAATGATTGTACGTCTAATGTTGCAGAAAAATATTACTCAAGCAAATATATAGTTTGGTGTGTTTACAATTCTAAACTTTGTAGCGGGCGTGAGTAATATTCTTTTTCAGTTCTAATTTTTTGAACTACTCTTTTAGTGCTACATAATCCAAGAACTCTCTCTGGATTTTATTTGTCTGATTTATGCTACGGTTATGTTCTAGCCAAGTCCTAGCCTTTATTTCCGTATGTCATTTAAGTGAGAATTTAGGGACTCTAATCGAGTAGGTATTAGTCTAATGCCTAAAATTGAGAATCCAAGAATTAGAAGTAAATCCCCCTATTTTTTCCCATTTTAAATCTCACCCCTATCCCGTTGAAGGAAAAAAAAAAATTTCGAAGAGAGGGACTTAGCACGCATATGCCCTTCACGTATTTATTGATTCCCCATCTTAATTGGCCAATTTTCCTCCTTGTCTATGGTTAATTCTACTTAGAGATTTAAGTGGCAATACGGACGTCCAAAACTTGAAAAAACAAACTAGGTTTGCAGACCAAGCTTTGGGGTTGCAAGGGCTTGGCAGTTAGCTCTAAATATATAATCCAAAAGCAATTTTCTTTTGGACATTTGTCCCATGGGACTGAGAATGATATATAAGCTTCAGCTGCAGATATCGATTGCTGGAAAAACTGTAGATGGCAAGTTTAGCACTGATGGAGAACAATTCTCATTCATTTACATTTAAACTTCTTCAACAATCACAGGAAAATGCCTCAATCTACTGTATTCCGAAACACAAAACTCGGAAACAGTAGGTCGTCCACAACTTCGTGTCCACCAAATGAGGAACCTGAAATGTTCCATTTCTTTTTGTCCTGTCAGACAAAAAAAAAAAAAAGAACCTACAAAATAATGAAAATCATGGTTTATAAGTCAAACAAAACTCAATTACGGAGATGATTTGCTTAGGGATATAACAATCTTGCAACTTCTATTTACAGTTACATGCAAGTCATGTTTGTCATCCTACTCATTTCCTCTTCTTGTCCTCAACTTTTACAAGTTGAACAGGAGCTGCTGGTATCCTTAACCACCATTCTCTCATACGCCTGACCCATCTTTCGCTGCTTTCTTTTCTTGCGGGCATATTTCTTGTGAAGGACTCTACAAAAGCTAATAGGAAGAGGTACTTAAGAGGCACAAATGCAAGAGCCACAGCTATGACAATCAATGAGAGCGCAACTGTGTCTGTTGCCTGAGGATGGGAGAAAGAATGAGTATCAAATAAATGGAACTAGCACTCCAGAACAATGAAATTTGTTGGTGATTGTAATGCTCTTTTTTTGCCAAAAGACTCAGCAATTTTGATTAGGACTACCATTATTAGAATCACTTTAAGGTAACAATAAATCAACTTGGAATCACTTTATATCCCGTACTCATTCAAACTGAATATGATTTCCATCACACACACGATTCATTTTGCATATGGTAATGAGATATAGACAAAATTTACACACTGAACATCGCATTGTAATTTGACAAAAAAAAAAAAAAAAAACAAGTCGCATTGTAGATGCACCTTGATGGGGGCCAATTTTTCCATAGTTAGCATTTGCTTCAACCTAGTTGAGGTATAAGGTCAATTCCAGAAATAGACGCTGAGTTGGTGAAATTTTGGGAAATAGACGTCCAAGGATTCCCATAGCAAAGACATCTAAACTTGAAAGACAGTTGAAATGGTGCAGACTTCAGTGAAGATCAAGCATCATAGCATGAAGCTCACTAGCTACCATATGTTATTCATAAAGAGGCATTGTTCAACATCTTAACAGGAGTTGCATATATTACTTCAAGAATAGAGCGCACAAGATATGAATAAGGTGCTACGAAATACAGACTGAGCCTTCTACTTGATTGGATAAGAACCTAGGAATCCCATCCATCCTTTGAAGTAAAGCAGAAATCAGTCTCTATATCTGTATACTCCAACATTCTTTTAGCAAGCCCTCAAATGCCATATAACTTGGAAGTTTAGAGCCCTGTCTTCTCCCAACACAATTATTTTTTCCTATGTGATGTCTTGGCTCTCAAGGTTCAGAAAGTTGTCCCTGGAGTTAGATGGTGCTCCTAAATAGGAAATTATTGCAATCATTTCTTAAAGTCATCAACTAAATCCATAAAAGGCAATATCGTTCAAAGCCAGAGAATGAACAATCTGTTTATTCTGATATGCTGAATAGCTATGTCATTGGGCTCTCCAGCAACTAGACTCCATAGTATTCTTGCTCATAATTTATCATTGTAGTAAAGAAAGTGCTATCAGAAGTTATAGATGAAAATAATATCATATAAAGCTTGTCGACAAGTTGTAGAAAAGTCAATGCCACTAATAAATTGGTGATAGTTGAAAAAAGAACTTAAAAAGCTGGAAGTTAGTATCCTGTTTTCTTCTTTTAGAGTTATTAATATCTGTAAGGTAACCTTAGAAATATCTCTTCATATTCTGGTTTCATTGTATATCTTCTTCTTTTTTTAAATGAGGATAGAATCTTTGATATACGCCCACATAATACATCAACAAATTCAGAGTCATCTCAAGTTTGCATATAAAGAGGATGAAAGGCAATACCTGGGGTACTATAGCAAAAAGGAGCGCTCGTAGTTTCAGTAGAACGACGTTGCCACTCTGAATTAAGCCCTCAACTTGAAGGACAGCTTCTTGCAATGTTACAAGCTGCTCTACTGATCTATTCTTAGGAGCTTTGATTTTAAATGCTTCCAGTGGCCTCCTTTTGCTGGTATACCTTTGCCAGATCATAAAACCTGCAAATATTACAGAAATTGACGGCAATATGTAGTTGATCCATCCCCTGCAATTCATGTCAAAAGATTTCAACAAAATCATTGTTTTCAGTGATTTGAGTTAAACATTTAATATCAAGGAGAAAAAAGAGCCTGTGGTGGCAAAAACTTCAAAACTCCAGCAACAAATAGACACAAAAGTTTTTTACTGCCAAACTAAACAACTCAACCTGGACTAGGAAAAGGAGACATAAAACAGCATCAATATAATCACTTGAAGTCTAAGCAACCTGCAGGTTAATACTCTTTATCTTCACTAACTATAGGTAACTTGAACCATGGTCCTTGGTATTCTAAGTTGATGAAAATTCTCGCTTTCTTTGATGAAGCAACAAACAAACCATCCATCTTATGCCTATGGACAGATATAAAGTGAATTATATCAATCATCATTTATCCATTAAGATTCCAATCTCTATTAATAAAGAAACCCTTGCATATCAATTCACTATATTTGCACTAAACAGTCAAGAGAGAACCCTCATGCTCCATCCCTTGTTTCGGCTAGGCTAGTTGTGCCTTTCCAGCATTTTCTCATTAATTAGAAAATCATTCTCATCTGTATTTCTCAAATTCATAGCAATAATTTATCAGTTCTTTCCTAGGTAATTTTGCATTTACAGGACACTTTAAAAGCAAATAATTAACCACAAAAAAGCAACTTTCAAAAGTTTCACTTTTTTACACCACCAATTACCAATTCGATCAATATATCCCATAAATGCACCAAAACTATACCTGCTTTAAACAAACAGAACAGGCAATTTGACGAAAATAGCCCCGACATCCAATAACAATTGCAGGATAACCACTTGACAAAAAAAACTACTCATAGGGCAACTCTCCCTTTTATATTGTTAGATAATTGCAGGATAACCATTTGACCAAAAATACCATTCATAGGGAAACTCTCCCTTTTGTATTATATATATAATTATATTTTATTTTTTTTGAAATTTAGAGTACTTTAGTTTTTTAATGCAAGAAACAATCTAATTAATATTACATGTTTGACTAAAATAATAAAAAAATAGCACACCATATTGCTTTTCAGTTTAGAGTCATTAGGAAAAATGAATGTGTTAAAAAAAATTATAATAATTATATATATTAAATACGAATAGATTAGTAAAATAAGAAATTAATTCTTTTAAAAAGGAAGTAAGTTAACAATCTAACTCACATACAAGGCGGAAATAACTTTATGTTTATAGAATGGAAAAATAACAATAAAGATAACGGCATTAAAAAAATTGTAATAATTATATACATTTAATATGGATATATAGACTAATTTTTTTTTTATAATTGTACGTCTTAAATAGTAGAAGAATTATAAACCATTTTTAGTTCCGAATCTTGACACGTTAGCCAATTTTCGTTACCTGTGATGACAATGTTGGACTTCTATTTTTTTTTGCGGTTCAATTTTTGGGAATCATGCAATTAGAAGCTTCTTATCAACATGGTAGACAACTACTCCACCCAATGCAATGAGTAATAAATTGCATAGAAAGAGAGGCACACACAGAGCTTTTATTTACCGCCTCACAAAGTAAACCACTAACGGGAAATAACCAAAATAGCCAATTGACAAAAATAGCCTCCACATCCAACAATAATTGCAGCATAATCGCTTGACCAAAAAGCACTATTCATAACCCAACTCTCCCTTTTATATTGTTAGATATTATCTTTTATAAAGAGAAAATAAGCTCATAAATTAGCACACACATATAAATAGAATGAAAACTATAATAATAAAAAATAAGGGCACTAAAAATGGCTTAGCATACACATATAAATAGAATGAAAACTATAATAATAAAAATAAGGGCACTAAAAATTTTCTAATAAAGAAAATAAAGAAAAGATTAAAAGAAAGAATCTGTGTATGCTTAATCCAGTTGAAGAAGATAAGAGGCCGAAGCAACTCCGTTTAGGAGTTTCAAGTGGGAACAGGTGCGACTTAGGAGGAAAAGCAGGAGCTTTGTGCGGCTCACTTGGAGAAACCAAACACACGCCTGAAGGACAAATACAAAAGCCAACAAAGATGTCCATAATTACCGAATAACCGCTTGACCAAAGATCAATTTCCAGCAGAGCCATTGCCATCCAATTCCAAAAGACCAAAACGCCCCTCGAAGTCACAAAAATAACGGCATAACCGCTTGACCAAAATGGCACTATTCAAAACCCAACTCTCTCTTTTATATATTGAGGAAAAGACCTGGGGAGCCCTTAAACTATTCTCGTTGTCAACTTTTGGCCCCTCATCTAAAATTTGTTTCCGATTGATCCTTGAACAATTAAAAATGCATACTTTGAGGACTTCCGATGACTTTAAGCACAAATCTGACCGGAATTAAAGGGCATTTTTGTCCGTTCATGTTTGAACCCTCGGGACCAGTAACTAAGGAGCTTAAAAAGAGATTAAAAGATGCAACTCTTCAATTTTTAAGCAAGCCAAAGCTCGAAGCAACGGAAATCCTTCCAAAAATCGAGTTCTTCAATTTTGAAGCAAGCCAAAGTCGAAGCAACGGAAATCCTTTCCAAAAATCGAGTTTTACCCATAACAAAAACCCACGGAGGCTTCCTTTTATCACCAACTTCATCTTCTTCTTCTGCAAAAGAAAGAAAAATTAGGGTTTTTCATCTTCTTCATCTTCATATTAGGGTTTTTTCCACCCATAACAAACGAGGTGGAAGATGCCAAGATCAAATCCAATACCTCCAAATGTACAGAATTTTAATTTTCGTAAATTTATTTAAATATGAAAATTTGGTTAAATAGCGCATTAAATACAAAACCTGCCAGTTTCTCATAAAGAGCTGGTATGTTATGGGCAATTTCTTTTTTTTTAACTTTCACATATTTAATTTATGTTAAATACAAAACATACTAGTTTTCCTTTGACCGCTATTTAACCAATTTTTCCTATAAAGAGTTGGTACAAAACATACTACAAACCAAGCAAGTTTCCCATAAAGAGCTGGTATGTTATGGTGTTGTCATCAATCATGTATGCAGCAACAGGTGTAGTTTACATTATAAATGCAACCAGTTCAGTTTACATCTACTGTCATGAGTACAAAATCCACTTCATCCAAGAATACAACTTTGAACAGTTACGAATAGTACTTGCATTACAAGATAAATCCATTAATACAACAAGTCTGATCAGAATTCATGGCGCCATCTTCCTCAGCAATTGGCGCCATCTTCCTCACACACTCTTAAACTTTGCATCAGAGTTGGACGGACAGGTTCCCGCTTTAGTTAGTTAGTTACATGAGTTAATTAGTTTAATATGAAGATGAAGAAGATGAAAAAACCCTAATAATTTTCTTTCCTTTGCAGAAGAAGAAGATGAAGTTGGTGATAAAAGGAAGCCTCTGTGGGTTTTTGTTATGGGTAAAACTCGATTTTTGGAAAGGATTTCCGTTGCTTCGACTTTGGCTTGCTTCAAAATTGAAGAACTCGATTTTTGGAAGGATTTCCGTTGCTTCGAGCTTTGGCTTGCTTAAAAATTGAAGAGTTGCATCTTTTAATCTCTTTTTAAGCTCCTTAGTTGCTGGTCCGAGGGTTCAAACATGAACGGACAAAAATGCCCTTTAATTCCGGTCAGATTTGTGCTCAAAGTCATCGGAAGTCCTCAAAGTATGCATTTTTAATTGTTCAAGGATCAATCGGAAACAAATTTTAGATGAGGGGCCAAAAGTTGACAACGAGAATAGTTTAAGGGCTCCCCAGATCTTTTCCTCTTATATATTTAGATAGGGAGAACTGCATAAATAGTCCCTCACATATTGCAAATGTGAAAATTTAGTCCCTCAGATTGAAAATGATCAATTTTAGTCCTTAATAAATAAAAAAGGATCAATTTAAGTCCCTTTTCACTTTTCCGAGCGAATTTTGCCCGGAATGCCTCACGCGCACATCACGTGCCCAACTTTTAAAGGGTAAAAAGGCCAAACCACTTATCTGTTGACCAAAATTTAAGGGACGAGAGTTGCAATATTGAGTGAAAACCTCCATTTGCAAGCGTTATCTTCCTTCTGCGATTCCTCTCAACCCAAGATCTGCAATTTAAATATATCTTCAGGGATTTCTCATGACAAAAAGTTATCACTCAGATCAAGTGATTTTAAACTTTTTAGCCCGAAAATGGATTTGGGAATTGGTCCAGTGAGTTTATTGAAGTAGAGAAAGAGATATTGAAGATTGATGAGGTTACCCAAAGATGATGGAATTTCACCTGTGAGATTGTTGTTGACAAGATCAAGATGATGTAAAGAGGTTAATTCACCAATTTCTGTTGGAATTCCACCAGAGAAATTGTTGTACCCCAAATATATCCATGTCAAATTCTTCACGAGGCCTAATTCTGGTGGAATTTCCCCAACCAATTGGTTAGAGGGCAAGGTCAAGACCTGAAGGCTTGTCAAATTTGTGATGGACTCTGGAATTCTTCCTTCCAAAACATTCCCACCAAAATCAAGTACTCTTAGGCCTGACAGAAGTCCAATGTTTTCTAGGATTGCCCCTGAAAGCATATTGTTTGATAGATCATAGGTCTCGAGAAACGGAATTGAGCCTATGGGAAGTGGACCTGTAAAGTTACTGTTGCTTAAATTGAGATGTTTAAGCGACAAACAAGAAGACAAATTGCCTAGAATGGAACCAGACAACTGATTACTCGAAAGATTGATGGTTTCAACTTGTTGCAACTGGAAAACAGCCTCTGGAACACTTCCACATAAATTCTTCCCTGAGAGCTCTATTTTGTTGACGCGAGACAAGCTATCGCAAGAAACACCGTGCCATTGACAAAAGGATAGAGAAGAATTCCAATTGGGAGAGACCTTAGCGGATCCTTGAACAATGCTTTGATGGTCTGAAGCAGCTGAAGCTCAGAACTTTGGCATGTCCACCATAGAACCTCTTTCTGGATTTTCAGCTGTCCATGATGTCTTCACTCTCACTGGTACACTGCAATTACAGGTTTGTGGTTCTGCCATGGAGATGAACCTTAGATTTTGGGTTTGGTTGAAATGAAGGAGAAGAAGAATTTTGGAAACTTTGGTCCTTTACATTTTGGTCAACAGATAAGTGGTTTGGCCTTTTTACCCGTTAAAAGTTGGGCACGTGATGTGCACGTGAGACATTGCGGACAAAATTCACTCGGAAAAGTGAAAAGGGATTTAAATTGATCCTTTTTTATTTATTAAGAACTAAAATCGATCATTTTCGATCTGAGGGACTAAATTTTCACATTTACAATATGTGAGGGACTATTTGTGAAAAGCGCTATGTACGTATTAATGCAAAACAGCTACCCTTCCTGCGCACTTCTTAAAAGTTAAAAGCTAAAGCGCGCTACATACGTTAATGCATTCGAGTGGTTTTTTTTTTTTTAATTTTTAAAAGGTAAAACCATACGATTCTGTTACAATTGCATACATGTTACTTGTTTTACAACTTAGGATCACCACCGCCCTTCAACAGTAGTACTTCTTTTGGCCAATCATGGCCGTCAATGGAGAGGCAGCAAACAAATGTTTATAGAAGTGTTGGCTATGGCGTCATTTCTTGGCGAAAGGGCCAAAAGGGAGGTACCCTCTTGCCTCATTCGAGTAAAGTGATGATCCATTAACCCGGCAGGTGATCTGGAAAGCCCTAGCTCAAGAATTCAAGTGAGCTCCCCAAATTTACATCCCTAGCTTTAGCTTTTTCTTTTAGTATATTATTTGCATTTGCATTTGTTTTTTTTTTTTTGAATGATTGAACTGTTGAATTTTCTGTGTTATTTTGGTGTTTTTGAACTGAGTTTAATTGTGGGAGAAGGTTTTGCTTTCTAAGAAGTTCACATATTTATGATTTCTCGTGGTTGAAATTTGAAAATTGAGATAATGGGTGGAGAAACCAATCCCAGTGTTGAGAAAATATGTACGCTTCATGCAGTCTCTGTTTAGTCTTTCTTTTTTATGGGTTTTTTTTTTAATTTTTGGTTTTTAAACTGTTGGTTTCTTTGGGTTACTTTACTAATTAAGTAGCAGCTAGTTTGAACTGACATGGTGGGACTTTCTGGTTCCTAAAATGTTGTACACTACATTTTTTCTGATGATTTCAGGTGAAAAGTTTGAAAGTGAGATTGATGGATAAAGAACTAACCAATTTGAGTAGCAATAAGAAATTATGTAGACCTAATGATTCTATGGAGGATGATGATGATGTGGACAGAATCAGTGATTTACCAGAAAGTGTTTTGAGTCACATACTATCCCGACTACCAACGACATTGGATGCAGTTCGTACCTGTGTCCTATCCAGAAAATGGGAAAAACAGTGGAAGAATGTTTACAATCTCAGGTTTAGTGATTATAAAGTTGATAAGTCCAAAAAGAAGGACTTCATCATCTCTGTGCAGAAGGTGCTTTACCATTTTAGGAACTCAAGGATTCAGGGGTTTATGCTTTCTATTCATTGCCATCAGTATAATCCCACTCTTGTCAAAACTTGGCTATCAGCTGCTTTAAGGTCTAATGTTCAGAGGCTTTGTTTTTCCCATGTATATGACTTGGAGTTTCCTCATAACTTCTTCGAATGTGATTCTTTAGTGCATTTGGTTCTCGAACTCTGCACTTTCAGAGTTCCTGGTTATTTTTGTCTTGCAAACCTTCGAGTGTTAAATTTTTATAATGTTACTTGGCAAAATGATGATTGTTCTGCGTCCAGCTGCTTCATCTTGAATTTTCCAGTTCTTGAAGTGTTTAACTTGTATCAATGCCGCTGGTTGAATGTGAAAATGCTTAAAATACTTGCTCCCCTGCTTGCAAGTTTCCAGATGGTTAGATCTTTCCTTAGATGCACACCTGGTCAATCAGAGGATTGTGAAATAGAGATTTGTGGAGGCAACCTTTCATATTTTAATTTTGATGGTTTTTCACTAGAAAATATTGTCCTATCTAACCCTTCAAAAGTTGTTAATGTGTGTCTTGATGTAAATTCCATGGAGCGTTTTATTCAGAGGGGAAAAATTGGTTCTCGAGCTCTTTTGCTTTTGGGAGGACTTTCTTCTGTTATCAGATGCCTGGAACTCTCTGAATATGTAATTGAGGTAATCTTCCCTTTTGAAGTTGTTCTTATTCGCTTGCATTTGTTTTTATTTTTTTTATATTTCTACCACAATTTACACAAAAGCAATTTATTTGTGTACTCTTTATTTGACATGCAATTACCTGATTCTCTACTCTGATCACTATGAAGTATGAACAATCTGGTACTAAAAGCCTTTTTAATTTTGCTTATGTTGAAGCTTGAATTGAAGAGTGCTTGCCTGGCATTAGCATTATTTGCTAAAAATTGCTTGCTTTATATAGAACGCTATTATTGGCATGATACAGTTTCATTGTCCATGCAGCACTAGCAAGCTTTATTCTTTCTGCCCTTTTCTGGGAGTATAAAGTGTGTCAATTTTGGCTTTTTTCATATAATGAGCTTGTTTAAAATAATTCATTTCCTTATTGTTTGGTTAATAGAATTCTTTGGTCGTGTGCTGCATCTTTGTGTGTGACATTTGTGTTGCAATTGCAATGTAGTAGTAGGGACAGAAAGAATTGTAACGAGAAAGTTACTGATGGACTGAACAGTTTTATTGCACAACTCTTGAAACCTTTGATTGTTGGTATAGATTCAGGGTTCATATGATTGATTACATATGTGGCCTAGGCTTGTGGATAATAGATTAGAACATAGTGAAAGAGGTACTACCTGTTGAATGTTTACTAATGCTTAATGCTGATCATCTCTCCAAGGCACTTGCGCATGCAGAACCTCCATGTTCACTTCCAATCTTTGATGGGCTGACCATCCTTAAAGTGTCTTCCACTTGGAGTAATACCCTCTGCAGTGGACCACTGATGGAGCTTCTAAACAGTGCACCGGCTCTTGAAAAGCTCATATTTACGACGGTAAAACATGCCCCTCTTATATGTGCAAACTGTTTTGAAATGAATCAAACTCCTACCTCTCTCTCTCTCTCTCTCTCATAGGTGTCACTATGTGTTTTATTTGTTACTTCCAACTTTTAAAATACCCAGTGTTTGTATCTTGGCAGTTGATTGATGATGTCAATTATGAGGAAAGTAATTCATTGCCTACCAACTTTTCATCCAACCTCAAGGTGGTTGAATTCAGATTGTTCAAAGGAAGGGCATCTGAGATTCAACTGGTTAAGTTTTTGCTGCAAAATTTGTTGATACTTGAACAGTTGGTAATTACAAAGTTTTTGGGAGATACAAAGGTTGAAGTTGAAAATCAGCTATTAATGTTGCCTAGAAGCTCGGGTCGTGTTTCGATAGTGTTCTTGTGAACTTGACTGATGTAAATGATCTTCTTGTAATATTATCTTATGAGATTAAACTGGTGAAGTTTTTGCCGTAGAATATATTGGTACTTGAGAGTTGATTACCACTTCGAAGTTTTTGGGAGATACGAACGTTGTGGTTCAAGATTAACTGTTAATGTTACTTGAAAGCTCAAGATATCTGTTTAGGTGTATTTCTATCAAAGAAATGTGATCCTGTCAAATACTTGGTGTGTTTTCAGGATACACTTTTACATTCACTCATCTCTCTTACCTTCTACTCTTTTTTTTCTTTTTTAAACAATGACATTGGAACTTAATAGAATTTTCTAATTGTGTTAATAATGCACTTAGCCTTAGGTACTCTTAATAGTGGAACTGTTATCATTCTTTTTTTTTTTTTTTGTTGATCCACTTGGTAATTACTCTACTAAAATTTTAGAATCAGATGAATGTTTTGATGAACTATGTACCAGAATCACAAGAATTGATATTGTTGGAAGTATAATTGAAAAGAATTCAAAGTTGTACTATTACTTAGATTGGGTTCTGGTTAAAAAGATCGTTAATGAGTCGCATCAAACATGAAAGTAACACTAAGAATGATAACATGAACTTCGAACGCCAAATAATTGTATAGAAACTTGAAAGCATAAAAATGGGGGATGATAGAATATTATGAATAATCCTGTTCAAGCGTATGCAATTTTGCAACTTAGGCAAGATGGAGTTCTAGTCTTGGCAGATTCTTGATGATACCGTAGTATAATGGTACAACAACAATGGAGGAAATTCTGATGCAGGATTCAGTTGGGAGTTTTGCTCATTCAGAAACAGTTATCAAGAATTCCTAAAGAGCCAATGTTCAATTACCAGGCACTATGGCATTGAAGTAACACATGCCATACTCTTAGGAAAAGCTTGAAGGACAGTGAAGAAAAAGGTACATGTACCCAAAAACGACACAGGTAGGTGGGTAGAAATATACTTAGGGGCGCGAGACATCTCTCTCTAAGGAACTCGACAAAATAGTCTCGTAACTTCAGGAGAAGGGGGCCATCTGCTTCAGAAAGGTCCAAAGATTCATTTTAAAAATAGGAATGCCCTAGCCATTAGTCCAAAAAAGGTTGTTAAGGTTAGAAAGGAACCAAGTAGCCCATGAAACTTTTTTTTTTTGGGCAAACTAAAAATACTTTGTTAAGATAGGAATAGAAAAGTCACAGGCAGTAAGAACTGCACGTTACAAAACTGCTTGGGCAAAGCAAACTATACAATCAAAACTCTAGACAAGTGATCTGCACAGAGTATCAGAGAAAATAGAAGGAACATATCTCCATTCCAATCTAATATCCCAATTAGTTCTGGACTTTGTTGTTTTCCTCCAACCTGCAACAATATTCTGGATGAGTTGAACAATGGATTGAATCAGTACTTCAGCTGCAACACTTTTACCACAAAAGACCCTCCTGTACCTTTCTCGCCATAGAGTATGGATTGTTGCTGCAAAAGCACACTTATGAACTGAATTAACAAGTGTGTTTTGCTTGATATGGAGTATCCAACACTGAAGCTCCTCAGACCAGCCAAAACTACCGCTATACAATAAACAATGCTGTTGTTTTCTGCCTCGTACATAAGCTGTGTAATCGCATTTAAAAAAATGAGTATTCCACAGACTCAGCTTCTGTAGCACACAAGGGATACTAGTGATCCACTGTGATCCCCCATTGTAGTAACCTGTCCGTTGTTGCCAATCTATTTTTACATACTAACCAACCTATAAAAGATTGCCTCGGAATTTGCTTCTCAAACTACAAAGAGTTTAAACCATGGTATTTCATTACCCCTCTCTCTGAACAAATCTATAGCGGAAGAAGAAGTAAAAGTGCCTGTTTTACTTGCTTTCCATGTAAAAGAAACCTCCTCCCCTCGCAGAGGAAGGCATGCATCAGGGAGGGACTTGATTAAATCTTCCGCATTCTGGGATCTTCTATGTCCCTGTGGCCAACACTATTGAGCTCCATCAAATAATTGAGGAAAGTTTTGCACTCACATTGCTATCAAACTATGTAACTATATCAGGTCCATAATAGTCAAGTAATGGGCTATCTGGATGCCAGCGGTCATACCATAGATGTGTCATGTTACCATTGCCAACCGCAGATGTAATCTCTTGTCGAACCATTGCCCTCAATTGAAGTAATTTCCTCCAAAACCAAGAGGAATCAAGAGGAATTGGAATACTCTAAAATGATCTCCCTTTCTATTTCACAACATGCACCCAAGCTATCCACAAGCTACCTTTCTTTTGAAAGATGGTCCAAATATGCTCAACTAGAAGAGTCTTATTCCACACTTGCGAGCTAATCAAAACCCAAGCCACTCTCTTTGTGTGGTTTACAAATATCTTCCCATTTTGCCTTAACCCCAGTAGACTCGTCCTTGCCAGTCCATAAGAAATGAGACATGATATGCTCAATGACTTTAATTACTCGTTTTGGCAACATATAAAGATGCAGCTCCAATAAATTTGCAAACTAACCATTACTAAATTTATGAGTTGCAATCATCCCCCATAAGATAATGCTCTAGAACTCCAACCTTGGACTTTTTGTTTTACCTTATCCACAATTACTTGACAATCAAGAAGTCTCAGTCGAGCACTAATAAGCGGAACACCCAAGTATTTAAGAGGAAAAGAACCTGCCTCCACCTCCATTATTGCACATAGCTCCCATCTGAGTTGTTGAATAACACCAGAAAAAAGAATCTCACTTTAGACAATTTGGCGGCAATCTAGACATGCTAACAAATTCATCCGAGACAGATTTTAGCAATGTTGTATCCTGTACATTTGCAGCTGCAGCAAGAACAAATCGTCAGCAAATAGAACATGAGAAATTCCCCGGTCTTTACACTTCGGATGATAAGTAAAGCCCTCTTGGTGAATCCTGCAATCCAGAAGTAAGGAAAACAACTCCCTAGCAACAAGAAACAGATAGGGGGAGATAGGTTTCAAAACAGATAGCGATACTTTCCAGTAAAAAGATGTCAATCTGTATGACACAAAAGGCTTCTTTTATTAGCTTAAAAGGGACAAAATTTAGCTTGCATATGCCCTTTCTTTCACTCATACAAAGAATTTTAATTTTCCCTGCCGAACTGAATATGAACAAGTTTTATCTATTCTATTCCATCTTCCCATATTAGTGCGATTTGAAACAATCAATGGATGCCCATTAATTGTCTATTTTCTGGTAGGAATCGAATACAGTGTACAAATGCAAGTCAAAGGATAACTAAAGTCACAATCTATTCAAAGTAATATATAGAAGAAAATCCTAGAATGATTGAAATCTGCCAAGTACCTATATGATATATATACTCTGAGTGGGATTTGGTTAGAGGGAAATTGGGGTTTGGAATTTTTTTTTTTCCCTTGAATGCTCGATTCTGATATCTGAGAGGGAATTTGGAGGAGCAAAATCCGGAAATGGTTAGTATACTGTAACCAACTGCATTTCATTCATACTTCCACAGCTATGTACATAAATCATGATTAGCTAGTTACCAAAATCTTTTGGCGTTTGATTAATACATCTCCCTCAGAGAATACAACAAAAAATTTAGCTAGTTACCACTAGCTAGTTCCTTCCCTCTACTATTATCATTCTTATAATTGAAACATTTTTTTTAACATTTTACTCATCCTTTTAATTTTGTTCTAGTTTGTTCATTTGTTACTTTTGAAGTTAACAAGCCAACACAACCTCCACTTCCAAACAAAGCATTTGTTTCTTACTTTGCGAAGTATATTTGATAAAACAACTAATTATTTGAGTACTTTATGAACCAATTAAGGCTAACAATTAATCAGTGATTAACAGTCAAGTAGCAATACATAGGTTGCGAATAAAACAAAGCTTAATTAAATACTGTATAAAGTAAAACATGTATTAACATAATAACACACATGTTTAGTTGTATTAACATGATAATACATATGTTTAGTGATACATATGTATTAACGTAATAATACATATGTTTAGTTGTATTTTTGTCTATTAGTAGTTGATTAATTATTACTTATAAACTCTAGTAACTTTTATCTGTTTGAATAATTTGATTACGAGATTAGATATGCTTTATGATATAAAAATATATATTTTATTTCAATACAGAAAAATTGATATCAATCTTAAAAAAATTACAAAAGTAAAAAAGAATGTGGTAAAGCAAATTTGAAAACTTCTTCCAATTCTACAATAAATTTAGCTAGGGATAGAAGTACTAATTGCATAAGAAAATAATATACAAAGAAGGGGGAAAAAGAAAGGAAAAAGATTAGGGAAAAAAGAAAACCAAAAAACAATTAAGATGTCAGGGTTACCTTTGTCCAAACATATAAAAAAGTGTTATGAGCCTATCAAAATAATAAAGTTCAAGGGGTTAAATTGCAACTCTAGGTATAGTTGAGGGGTTTATTCATTTAACCATACAAAGAACAAGGAAAGAAATAAGAGAAAATTTTCATTATTCATAAGGACGTAAATTTTGAAAAATTCGGGAAATGTGCCTACAAATACACGTACATGCACATACACTCATACATATGGGCACATATGTCAACTCAAACATGCATATTCAGATGCACACGTAATTTATCAAAGTGCACATTTATATTCATTACTAGGGGGAAGCCCGCGCTAAGCGCGGGAGGTTTAACCTGTGTGATGAAATATTTATTCAAGTAAATTTATTTAAAAAAAATAGTAGAATTAGAACTGAATGGTAATAGGTTTAATTGAACCGGTTGAATTGCATGGAATTATAAGTAAATTGGTCAAATCAACAAACTTATAAAGGAAAGTAAATTTATGAGCAAAAGAAATAGGATTAAATAATAACCATAGCAAAGACATCATTGCCTTTGTTACTATACCATTATAACACAATCATGGCCATGTCCAACCAACAATTAACATGTAAACTATAAGGTCAGATTTAGATCCTACCTTAATCATGAAATTGTAGTCAACAGATAATCTTTGCTCACAGTTTGACCACCTAGCCATAAATATCAAATTTTGAAAATATAGTTAGAAAATGTAGGAGGGTTCCTATTAATATTCATAGGTATGCATCATGTATTCCATAATGAAATTTCCATATTCATAAAATAACTATTGAGAAAATATTGCAGTAGAAAACTCACAGTTTCTATTGTAACAACTAAACATCCAAAATTGCAGAAAGAGAGAAAGCAAATGAGCATACATGTCCAAACACGCATAACAAAATATGGAGCACAAGCACTTGAAGCAACATTCTTCAATATAAAAAGCCTCTGTTATTGTTAGGAAGCTGAAAAGCACTGCAATTATACTTGTAACGGATTAAAAATATGAACCAGAACCAGCCATCTTCATTATTAAGAGCTTCATAAACCAATCATCTTCAGCATAAACACCCTCTCTTATTATACCTATAAAAACTGCTCAACAATTATAGAAGAAGATGAAGAGCACTACAATTACTTATAAGTGGTTTAAATAGCATTTGAAAGTTTGATATTCATGCGGAATACAAATCAATTGCATATGGGAGGACACAATAGTCAAACCGTACTCAATTACACATTACAATGTTGTATATTTGGTTTATCATTTGTATTTGATTTTTTTTTCTGCCTAAATTATCCCCAAAGACGGTAGATGAAAATTTTCCAATAGTCACCTACAAACTCCTTTTTATATATGTATAGGACACTTGTTAGTGCATATACACTCATAAATATGTGCACATTCATATTTACATATGTGGATGCATCATTTAATATTTGTATATTCAAATGTATATTTATGTTTGCTGAAGTCCACATTGTTATTCATTAAAATACACAATTCATTAAAGTGCACAATGCTATAAGAGTAATTTAGTTTTTTTTTTCTTTCCTAGCATAATGGTAATTTGTCAGCGTTGGATGAATAACAAATATATAAAACTTGAATTTAAAATTTAACTTTTAAACATATGTCATAGATCTAACGGTGATAGTGTATACACTATTAGTATATATAAAATTTACTCAATTTAATAATGTAATACTCCTCCGTCCCGAAATTTTGTCACACCCTTGAAAAGAGGTACTTGCTTAATCTTTCTGATCTACCTTCTCCAATTAATGGTCACAATTGAAAAGGCTTCATGAGTCCTTTTTATTTTGGTTGCAACGATAACATTTGTATAATTTAAACTATCCTATTTTAAGGGAAGAGGGAGTCTAAAAAGTTGTATAAAAGACTAACAGATTTACGAACTCAATTAGACCAAAGGGGTGTTCTAGTACCTCTTTGATTTTTTTTTTATTACAGGTGAGATTTGAACCCTCGATCTATAGTCAAAGAGAGATTTAATCCCTTTTTGGTAGTTACTAAGCCAAAACTCGGTGGTTGAAAAAGCTTCATGAGTCCTTGAAAAGAAAAACAATGATGGGCCCTTGTTTCCATGCATTATTAAGTGCATATGCTTTGATTTGACGTGCACGTGTTGCAATATACACGCACAAGGACTACATTTTTTTTTTTGGATAATCTAATAGGATCACGGGAAATGAACGGAAACTAAATTATTATCGGATTATATGAGTGGAAGAGGCATCATATAAATTTAAGAGAAACCGCATTGAGTGGCAACTTTTTGATAGGAAGTAAGGGACCTCTCACTCCACAAGGGCATTTGGTGGCCAACTACTCTGGATGTGTTTTAAAGGGACAACTCTTTGTTTGAAACTTACACGTGTGTTTTTAGCTTGGAAACAACTAATGACTACTTATACGTGGGACCTATAATACTTAAACACAACTCTCTTTTGCATCCAAATATAAAAGTGAAAATGGAAAGTGGAGTTAAAGTTAGTTTTCAATTTTGGTAGGTGATAGTAGTTTTGTGACGGATCAAGAAGAAAAATACAACATTTTAATGCGATGGAAGGAATAACACATCTATAAGCCATATTATTCCACAAATAGTAAATCATATTCCATTCACAAAATTTTATCAATGATCCTAGTTGGTCTTTAACTTTTACAAACATCTATCATGTTCCTTAACTTATGAATTTGGTTCGAAATGGTTGCTCAAGCCAAATATAATTATGGTAATATATATATATATGTGTGTGTGTGTTTGTGTGTGCAATGAGTTGTTGAACATTAGTCGGTTCCTTACATCCTGTTGTCTTATTGATTCATTGTATATGCCATTACTTGATATTACTTATTATGTGTATATCATTATTCCAAATATTATTTACTAAACTTTAAAAAAACCTTTATTTTAATTGTGCCATCAGTAAAAAATTTTGCCAAATTGATCGCTCACATTTTGAAAAAAAAAAACACTTTTTTAGTCGCTCACATTTAAAATCAGCCGCAATAGTCTCTCAAATATAAAAAAAGTCCGCCTGATTGGTCCTAAAACTCATTTTCGCTCACTTCTTTGGAACCCAAATTTCAAGTGCATACCTCTCTCATGCACCCATAATTTCAGGGGTAAAAATGAAAATACACTTCGTTTCCTCTTTTTTTGAAAAAAAAAAGAAGAAAATGTAAGCTACCAAACCCTTTCTTTCCCATTCCCCCCATTTTTTCAGCTACCAAAACCCTAATTGTAATTCACCAAGACTACAATCAAAGAAGAAAATTTCAGTATGGTCACCAGCAAGTAATCATAGAAGAGTAAGAAAAGATATCTAAGAAATTCACCCATTTAAGAATAAAGTGGAAACAAACAATGATTGAAGTCATTGTGACAAAGAGCTCATGATTGTGATTTCTTGGAAACCTGCAAATCCGGGAGGGAGATACTATGGCTATCCAAATTATGGAGTAAGTTTGAGCACATTTTATTTTGGTTGTCTTGGAAAAAATTGGTTCTTGATATGGGGTGAAAATTGGTTCTTAATATGTGATGTTCTTGCATTTTAGGTTAATTGTGCTTGTCTGTTTTAAGTGGTATGATCCCCCATTGTGCAGTAGATTAATGTCAATAATACTTGACTTGTTAAAGACTCTCAATTGGCTAGAAACTGAGCAAGAAAGAAGAATTCGAAAAGAAAAATTACTTTGGACTGTTTTGCTTACTTCTTGAATGCGCATTTTGTTGATTGTGTTGAACAAAAGTTCAATTATAGTCTAAAGAGGAAACGAAGCATATAAGGCAAAAGCAATATGATCTTTACATCTTCGTCGCTAACGCCGTTGTTAGTGTGATATGGAAGAATGAAGAAGCTGAAATCTCCCTTATTTAATCGAGATTTATATTTAGGATTTTGGTGGCTGATATGTTTCTTAAAAGGAAATGAAGTGTATTTTCATTTTTGCTCTTGAAATTATGGGCACCTAAAAGAGGCGTTCACTTTTTATCTAAAGAAGTGAGCGAAAACAAACTTTGGGACCAATTGAATAGACTTTTTTTTTTATATTTGAGAAATAATTATGGCGATTTTAAATGTGAGAGACTAAAAAAGTTTTTTTCTAAAAATGTGAAGGATCAATTTGGCAAATTTTCCAACACATATTTATACTCCATATAATTGTGGTGGTGTGTAATGATTTGCCACGAAAGAAGGAAAAAAGCCTTTTGGTAATTTAGAAAGCATATAATACATTTACATTAAAAAAAATTGCTCAATTCCCATTATTCAAATTATGCAAAAGTTATACCTATTGAGAGATTCTAAATTCTAACCCCCTTACTCCCTACCCACTTTTTAAAATTCACCAGTATTTTATTTAAAAAAATGTTTAAAAAATTATATAGAAAGCTATACCCTACTTATGAAATTGCAATCTTATAGTTACCCATCCTCAATTTCCCTCAAAGCATAATCCCATTCGTACTCTTATACCCCCTTTAAAAGAAAATAAAAATTATGTTCTACAATTTGGATGTTCAAATCAAATTTTGCTTGTTCTGTCCTCCTACGCGTGGAACCCTCCACTTTGTTCCAACGACACCAAGAAGGACCTCAGGGCACAAAGCAAAGCTGTCAATTTCAATCAAAATCGTTATTGCTCTATAGTACGTCCTTCTTAGCAATTATCTTTCTTTTATTTATTTTTATTTTTTTAACATTGTAGTCAACCCCTACACTCCTACTCCTCTAATCTATCTGGGAAATAATCCAATTGAATTAAGAGAGGCCAAAGGGAGTGATTCTCAACTCTAGATCAAAGGAATGTATTATTGCATACTTTTAAATTGTATTACAAGTGTAAATATTTAAACTGCAGATTTACGGTCAAACTTACACTTAGGCTTTTAATTATCTTTCTTTTAGCTAATCCTCCAGTTGCTTCATTTTAGCTTCTAGAATATTCCAATCATTGTTGATCCCATGATGCCAACAGAATCTAGGAGTTATCAAAAGCAAAGAATAACATGCAGGTTTACCAAGGAATCAATTGATATGCAAGAAAGGTATAGTATCAACATGGAATATGAAAGAAGGTAAATCAATGAAAGTGATATACCTGTTTTCATCTTTTAAGCAAAGCTAATACCCCTTCAGATAATTCAAATATAAGTCTCAAAGTCATGGACATTGGAGGGTAGATTACTAGCTACTTGGGTTTTGTTCTGTTCCTTTACTGGCTGAGAGAGTAATGATTCTGCTGCTAGAGAGGAAAATGGGAGAGATAAAAATGATAATGATGATGATGGTTTTGTTGGGAATTGCTTTTTCTGTAGAGGGTTCAAGGGATCAGCTGCCAAAGTGGTGCAAATGGAAGTCCAGAGTCAGTACAGAAGCTTCTTCCTCGGAGGCCAATCCAGTTTCTTCTTATTCCTCTATCCTGTTCAAACTCTATGGCAATGTTTATCCTGATGGGTATGCGAATTTTTACTTTCTATTCTTGATTGATTGTCAATAAAAGTTGGATTGTGTGCTAAATATCTCAAGTTCTTGCCTTTACAGGAGTTTACATAATAATCTACAGGGGAATTAGACTTAATGTTCATTTATGTCCTGCATTCTTAATTGGAGTTAATTAATTTGATTTGTTCTAAATATCTCGACTTCTTGAAAAATTTTCTCCCTGCAACTCTGTTTTATTTGATGACCTCCCTGCATAGTCATTTCTGTTACTTGCATTTTTCTTTTACCGAAAATTTGGGCTCTCAAAGTGTATAAATTCATTGAGCCACATACAGACAAGTTGTAACTCTGCAGAGCTTCATCACCATTTCTTTTTCTTATGCTATAGCAAATTTCGAGTATTTTTGTTCTTTTGTATTTCCCTGTTGATTAGGGATACATAACCCAATAGCATAACATTATAGCTTATGATTTTCATAACATGTTTGCTTACTCATTATTAGCCTTGAAATCTTGATGATTCACTAGCCTTTCTAATGAAAAGAGTTTTAAACTTTCGTAGAAATAATGCATCAATTTCATAACTTGGACTTCTCATCATAATTTTACTTTACCAGTTGCAAAATTGTTTGTTTGTTATTTGGCTCACAAATTAGGTTTGTCCTGTGCATGTCAAAGGAATATAACTATTTAATGCAGAAATCTGTGATTTACTTCCAGATGTTTAGATGAGAATCTCATGTGCTTAATCATCCACTAAGAAAAGAAAATGAAGATGCAAAAAGCTGCAGTTAAATGGATAAAAAACGGACATGTGCAAAGTGTATGAGCTTTTCATGATTTGATTACTATAGGAATGCAGTTTTAAGTTTGATGCAAAGTGAAACTTGTCTTTTGGTCAACCTTATTTTCAAGTGTGTTGCTTTTCTCTGCCACAAGATCATATTGCCTGAGTATGTTCTGCAGGTATTACTTTGCTCAATTTAATGTAGGGCAGCCTCCAAAGCCCTACTTTCTTGATGCTGATACAGGCAGTGACCTCACTTGGCTTCAATGTGATGCTCCCTGCGTACGTTGCACTGAGGTATTACTAATGTTTCTATCTTCCATGCAATAAATTATTGGATAATGTGCAATCAAGAATGATGGCTTGCACTAGTTGCTCTTTCATATACTTTGATGATAAATGCATTTTACTATGTAACACTTTCCACTATTGCCCTGACTTCTTCTAGTAGACTTCTGTAATTAAGTATTACAGAAATTTCTGAAAACTTCTCCAATTTCATGACCAAACTCTACCTATTTGATACTGCTTTTTAAGTCTAATTGCTCTTGATCTTGTAGGCACGTCACCCGCTATATCGGCCAACAAAAGATCGTGTTGTTTGTAGGGACCCGTTGTGTGCTTCTTTGCACTCAGGTGCCTACGAATGTCCAAATCCAGAACAATGTGATTATGAAGTTGAGTATGCAGATGGAGGTTCATCCTTTGGGGTTCTAGTCAACGATGTCTTTTCTCTAAACCTTACCACTGGTATTCAACTGGGCCTCGCCTTGCTTTTGGGTGAGTACAGCAGCTTCTTCTCTTGACATACTCTGCTCTTATGTAGTCTATCCATCTTTCGCAATGTTGGTATTCTTTTATAGTTTCCTGGTTATCACTGCAACTTTCAGTGCAGATAGATATGCATAGGGAATATATATGTATATATGTACGTATGTATGTATGTACGTATGTATGCATATATATATATATATGATTAGGATTTTGAGAGAGGTTATATGGTCAGGAAATTATAGCAGGTCCCGTAATTTATTCAAGGAAATTATATTACTTTTTCATCTGATGGTCCAGGTTGCCCATAGATTTGTGATGTGAATATCGAATGCAGATTATTTCCTATAGCCAAAAAAAATGAAATGGTGTTATATAAATTTTCTGTGGACTAATCCAATGTAAATGAATCTTTTAAAAGGGATGCAGATGATAAACAGCTAATGCTTGTGAACTATACATATGAATTTTTTGTTTCAATGTTGAATTTAGTTGGGTATCTTGAATTTCTTCCTTCAGACGACAACCAAATGAATTGAATGTTATGTGCTGATCTTTTGTCTATAGGTGTGGCTATGATCAACGGCCTAGTGCATTTACTCCTCCTTTAGATGGAGTACTGGGCCTTGGGAAAGGGAACTCCAGCATTGTGTCACAGCTCCATAATCAGGGGATTGTCAGAAATATTATAGGCCACTGTCTAAGTGCGACAGGGGGATTCCTTTTCTTTGGGGATGATCTTTATGATGCTTCTCAAGTAAATTGGAGACCGATGTCACGAGATTCCACGTAATGCATACTCATTCAGCTTTCACAGACACATTATAGTGTGCACTGTAATGTAACTCAATTTATTTATGCAAGAATTTGTGACTTGTCATCTTTTTTCAGAGATTTCTCAACTTGTTATTTTTGACAGAAAACACTACTCAGTCAGTTCTGCAGAACTCACATTTGATGGAAAAGGTGTGGGAATTAAAAATCTTGATGTTATCTTTGACAGCGGGAGTTCTTTCAGTTACCTAAACTCTCAAGCATATCGAGCTATAATTTCTTTGGTATGAGAATTAATACCCATTCTTCTTTCTTTCAAGAAGCTCCATCTTTTCAATCATTAAACTAAATAAATACTGCATTTCATCTTGTGTGAATTATTCAGTCTGCTAAGTTAAGAATGCTTTTCATAAAGCAACGACTCATGAATCTGCATGCCTTGAGAAAAAGACTTTCAACCCCCTTTCTTAGTACATGCAGACCTGAGTTTAGCGCATCTATACTTTTACAAATTTGCTACTTCACTATGTAATTTACTGGTCTTTGATAAGTTGCAAACTAGTGATTGACCTTATGCTTATAGATAGAAAAAGATCTGAAGGGGGCCCTTGAAAGAAGCCAAAGATGATCGTACTTTACCAGAATGCTGGAGAGGCAAGAAACCATTCAAGAGCATCCATGATGTAAGGATATACTTCAGGCCTCTAGGGTTGAGGTTCCACCATGGCCAGAGAGTTAGAACTCAATTTGAAATACCCCCTGATGCATATCTCATCATCTCTGTAAGAGCACCAATATTTTGTGTCCTTGTATTCTTTGTCTTAACTCTTTAAACTATCTACTCATGTATATATACTGACATTAGGTTTTTTCTCCAGCCAAAAGGCAATGCTTGCTTAGGAATACTGAATGGCACAGAGATAGGGCTGCAGAATGTTAACGTCATTGGAGGTAATATTCCAATCCTAACCAATTGTCTGAAAGTAGACAGCTAGACGCAAAATCTTAAACGGAGTGGTTAAATTCATGCCTCGTGTGTAGTTCAATATGGCTAAGTTCATATAATTGGTCCACGCCCCAAATTATGTGGATTACTTCGTAAAGCAGTTAGTTTACACATTTTCCAATCTAACTTGTCTTTTTGCACTTACATTGCTCTGCCATCTCGTGTAGATATATCAATGCAGGACAAGATGGTGATTTATGACAATGAGAAAGGAGCAATAGGTTGGAGCCCTGCAAATTGCAATAGGCCACCAAAGTCCAACACTTTCATCATGTAATGAGTGATGAATGAAATATCTATGTTTGACGAATAAAGCATCTATGTTGCTCATATTTACTGTAAATGTACATGGCAATAATTAGCATAATTTAAGCTGAACAACACAATATTGGAGAGAATGATTGTACGTCTAATGTTGCAGAAAAATATTACTCAAGCAAATATATAGTTTGGTGTGTTTACAATGGCAATTCTAAACTTTGTAGCGGGCGTGACTAATATTCTTTCTCAGTTCTAATTTTTGAACTCTTTTTAGTGCTACATAATCCAAGAACTCTCTCTGGATTTTATTTGTCTGATTTATGCTACGGTTATGTTCTAGTCAAGTCCTAGCCTTTATTTCTGTATGTCATTTAAGTGAGAATTTAGGGACTCTAATCGAGTAGGTATTAGTCTAATGCCTAAAATTGAGAATCCAAGAATTAGAAGTAAATCCCCCTTTTTCCCTTTAAATCTCACCCTATCCCGTTGAAGGAAAAAAAAAAATTTCGAAGAGAGGGACTTAGCACGCATATGCCCTTCACGTATTTATTGATTCCCCATCTTAATTGGCCAATTTTCCTCCTTGTCTATGGTTAATTCTACTTAGAGATTTAAGTGGCAATACGGACGTCCAAAACTTGAAAAAACAAACTAGGTTTGCAGACCAAGCTTTGGGGTTGCAAGGGCACTTGGCAGTTAGCTCTAAATATATAATCCAAAAGCAATTTTCTTTTGGACATTTGTCCCATGGGACTGAGAATGATATATAAGCTTCAGCTGCAGATATCGATTGCTGGAAAAACTGTAGATGGCAAGTTTAGCACTGATGGAGAACAATTCTCATTCATTTACATTTAAACTTCTTCAACAATCACAGGAAAATGCCTCAATCTACTGTATTCCGAAACACAAAACTCGGAAACAACAGTAGGTCGTCCACAGCTTCGTGTCCACCAAATGAGGAACCTGAAATGTTCCATTTCTTTTTGTCCTGTCAGCAAAAAAAAAAAAAAGAACCTACAAAATAATGAAAATCATGGTTTATAAGTCAAACAAAACTCAATTACGGAGATGATTTGCTTAGGGATATAACAATCTTGCAACTTCTATTTATACATGCAAGTCATGTTTGTCATCCTACTCATTTCCTCTTCTTGTCCTCAACTTTTACAAGTTGAACAGGAGCTGCTGGTATCCTTAACCACCATTCTCTCATACGCCTGACCCATCTTTCGCTGCTTTCTTTTCTTGCGGCATATTTCTTGTGAAGGACTCTAGCTACTTAAAGAGCCATAAAAAAAGCACAAAGCAGCTATGACATCAATGAGAGCGCAACTGTGTCTGTTGCCTGAGGATGGGAGAAAGAATGAGTATCAAATAAATGGAACTAGCACTCCAGAACAATGAAATTTGTTGGTGATTGTAATGCTCTTTTTTGCCAAAAGACTCAGCAATTTTGATTAGGACTACCATTATTAGAATCACTTTAAGGTAACAATAAATCACTGGGATCACTTTATATCCCGTACTCATTCAAACTGAATATGATTTCCATCACACACACAATTCATTTTGCATATGGTAATGAGATATAGACAAAATTTACACACTGAACAAGTCGCATTGTAGATGCACCTTGATGGGGGCCAATTTTTCCATAGTTAGCATTTGCTTCAACCTAATTGAGGTATAAGGTCAATTCCAGAAATAGACGCTGAGTTGGTGAAATTTTGGGAAATAGACATCCCAAGGATTCCCATAGCAAAGACATCTAAACTTGAAAGACAGAGTTGAAATGGTGCACTTCAGTGAAGATCAAGCATCATAGCATGGAGCTCACTAGCTACCATATGTTATTCATAAAGAGGCATTGTTCAACATCTTAACAGGAGTTGCATATATTACTTCAAGAATAGAGCGCACAAGATATGAATAAGGTGCTACGAAATACAGATTGAGCCTTCTACTTGATTGGATAAGAACTAGGAATCCCATCCATCCTTTGAAGTAAAGCAGAAATTAGCAAGCCCTCAAATGCCATATAACTTGGAAGTTTAGAGCCCTGTCTTCTCCCAACATAATTATTTTTTCCTATGTGATGTCTTGGCTCTCAAGGTTCAGAAAGTTGTCCCTGGAGTTAGATGGTGCTCCTAAATAGGAAATTATTGCAATCATTTCTTAAAGTCATCAACTAAATCCATAAAAGCAATATCGTTCAAAGTCAGAGAATGAACAATTTGTTTATTCTGATATGCTGAATAGCTATGTCATTGGGCTCTCCAGCAACTAGACTCCATAGTATTCTTGCACATAATTTATCATTGTAGTAAAGAAAGTGCTATCAGAAGTTATAGATGAAAATAATATCATATAAAGCTTGTCGACAAGTTGTAGAAAAGTCAATGCCACTAATAAATTGGTGATAGTTGAAAAAAGAACTTAAAAAGCTGGAAGTTAGTATCCTGTTTTCTTCTTTTAGAGTTATTAATATCTGTAAGGTAACATTAGAAATATCTCTTCATATTCTGGTTTCATTGTATATCTTTTTTTTTTTAAATGAGGATAGAATCTTTGATATACGCCCACATAATACATCAACAAATTCAGAGTCATCTCAAGTTTGCATAAGGCAATACCTGGGGTACTATAGCAAAAAGGAGCGCTCGTAGTTTCAGTAGAACGACGTTGCCACTCTGAATTAAGCCCTCAACTTGAAGGACAGCTTCTTGCAATGTTACAAGCTGCTCTACTGCATTCTTACTCGGAGGAGCTTTGATTTTAAATGCTTCCAGTGGCCTCCTTTTGCTTGTATACCTTTGCCAGATCATAAAACCTGCAAATATTACAGAAATTGATGGCAATATGTAGTTGATCCATCCCCTGCAATTCATGTCAAAAGATTTCAACAAAATCGTTGTTTTCAGTGATCTGAGTTAAACATTTAATATCAAGGAGAAAAAAGAGCCTGTGGTTGCAAAAACTTCAAAACTCCAGCAACAAATAGACACAAAAGTTTTTTACTGCCAACTAAACAACTCAATGGACTAGGAAAAGGAGACATAAAACAGCATCAATATAATCACTTGAAGTCTAAGCAACCTGCAGGTTAATACTCTTTATCTTCACTAACTATAGGTAACTTGAACCATGGTCCTTGGTATTCTAAGTTGATGAAAATTCTCGCTTTCTTTGATGAAGCAACAAACAAACCATCCATCTTATGCCTATGGACAGATATAAAGTGAATTATATCAATCATCATTTATCCATTAAGATTCCAATCTCTATTAATAAAGAAACCCTTGCATATCAATTCACTATATTTGCACTAAACAGTCAAGATAGAACCCTCATGCTCCATCCCTTGTTTCGGCTAGGCTAGTTGTGCCTTTCCAGCATTTTCTCATTAATTAGAAAATCATTCTCATCTGTATTTCTCAAATTCATAGCAACTCAACATCCATCCATATAAACCATTCAAATGGAGCCCAAGCAATTTGGCCAGCAAGAGGGAGTAGGATTTATGATAGACGCTGCCAAACAGAATACAGTTTTAACCAAAGGAAGTGCTAAAATTTGAAACTTAAGAACTTGCTACAGTCCTTGTACAAGGAACCTTGGATTTCACCCAAAAAAACAAAAGGACAGATGCTGTCACATAATATATGCAAATTTTTGCACTATATTATCAATGACTAGAAACTTGCAGAAAACAAGAAACCAAATGCATGAAGGGACCACTTACATTTGTACAGAAATCAAACACCACCAAACTATCATAAACCATTGATACATCATCAGCTGTATTACATTGGAGAATGATACTTGTAAAGTATGTGTTCGCACGTGTGGAAGTCCTCTCTAAGTAAAAATACGAGAAGATTTCTCAACTACTTTCCAGAACATATTATGATCACCAATACAGTAGACCAAAGTTCCTTTGAACATTAAACTGATCAAACTGAACACGATCACAAGAAGGAAAACACTGTTCCAACTCTAAAGTCTATTTTGTAGATCTCCTCTAGTTATAAGAAGCTAGAGTACATGAATATGGGTCAATTTCTTCTTGATACATGTGTCAAACAAAAGGTCAACCTCGTGAAGCCAACAATGGTCCATAGCTTCGAAGAATGAGCACAGAAGTGGTTAAAAGGTGAGATTCAATCATCCCTGAAGTAGCCAGTATATATCATTTGTTTAAGGTTCAATTTAAATTTTTGGTGACTCTAGACGAGTCTCTTTAAAAAAATTTTCTTTTTGAAAGAGGATCACCATATGCAATAGTCTTTAACCTACAGATGAACAATCACAGGCATTAAATTCTAGACCAATTGTAATCTACATAAAGTTCCATCTTATATTTGGCAAGAATAAATATGGATGCATCAGAATATAGCCTCACTGCACAACTTGTTATCTCGCAACCTTTGGGATCGCACGAATGGATAGCTAAAAGATGTTTTTCTTTTCTAAATGGATTTTTATCTACCATCATTTCTGACATCAACCTCACAAAATTAATTCATACTAGGTTGAACAAAAATCTGAGTGTTAAAAAAAAATATGAAAAGTTCATCCTAATTATACACGACAAGCTCATCTAAAGAGTGGAAACTTTGCTAAGCAGATCAAACGAAGCAAAAGACAAGAACGAACCTCAATATTGCAAAGCTAGTCAACATCAAGAACAATATAGATTTCCAAGGCTCTTCCCATGAGGCTAACTGTTGAATCCGTTTAAATGATACAATAAGTGGGTACAGTAACTCCTAGAGAGAAGCAAAAGATAAAACTTGTCATTCTAAGGACTAAGCAACAAATATTCAAAAGATTACACCAAAGCAGTACAAATAGCAAACCTTCAATTTAAGCAGTATAGCAATAAAGTGAAGTTTTAACAGAATCACGTCACATCTTAGCTCCGTATTGCAGGGAAACCATGCAAATTAGCTAGCTATGGGGATGTTTGAACCACAGCTAGATTTTGGAAGCCAAAATAAAAAAGAACAGCAACAGCAGCAGCAGCAGCAGCTGCCTCAGGGTGAATGAAGGAAGAAAGAATAGCAAAAATCTAATCTTTCTTTTGCTTGGAAGTAATATTGACAGGAGTAATAGAAGTTTCTAAGTTTTACACCTACCAGTGTGTGAAACCTAAAACAATTTCTAAACACATAAGACAGTCATTCCCTCTGAATGTGATATCTTATGTACCCTGAATTTCCCTAACTCAAAAAACAAATGCCATCTATTCTACAAGTGAAAAAGCAAGTAGAGAAGTTTTAGTTACCTCCAAACCTAGACATGATACTTGCTCTATCATCTTCTCAAGGAGAGGAAAAAAAAGGAAAAAGCAAAAAGGCAAATCCATAAAAAAGGAGAAGAGTTTAAAATGACCTCCATTACAGCTAAATTTGTATGAATTCCTTCCACTTTCACTTGGTCAACTGTTTGCTTGTGCAGCTTCTGCCCTTCCTGTGTTCTGTTTTGACTGCTTTACGGCAGATTCAAGAGGACTTATTTCACCAACACAGATTTCTCCTTGACAAAAAGTTGCTTCTGTATTCATGCCTTCTTCTTTTGCATGAAATAATTCCAAGTTCTAACAAGTGTTTAGAAAGAAACAGGGGAGTATCATCTGTTTTTTCACATTTGACAAAGCCAAAACATCGCGTCTAACGGCACGCAGATTTCACAAGAGCAAACCGATCCGACAGATTTTCCAAGATCATATCACTCCTGGGGAGGCTCTCAGCCAAGTTAAAACAGAGCACAGTTTTTGTAATTCGAAGAGAAAATGTGGAATACCTCTCTAATTGCCCGGTATCGCAAAATTCCAAGAGTGGCTCTAGCAAAGTGCTTCATTCTTTTGGTATCCTTTCAGATTATACTTCCTAAGTGAACCTATGCCGCTCGTAGGATCTCAAGACTAATATCCAACCAATAATCCCGTCGTGAACTGCCCTTAAATTCTGGAAATTCAAAAAAGAACAGGCTCCGTCCTGTAAATAACCAAGTCAGAACAACAGCATTCATATAAACCAAAAGTTCAACAACAATCAGAGAACATACATGGATGTCGACTGTACATCACGGCTTTGTCAAGAGGTCGAGCACCCAACGGTCCAGTTAATTCTGGTTTTATGACCTGTTTTATGTCTGTTTGCAAGATCATATCTCACAGCTTTGTCATATAAGCCAACACCAGATTCAAAGTAGAGAGCAAACTTGGTCAATGTCAAGCGTCCTGACACCAAAAAAGGGTACAAAAGAAATTATATCCAACACATGAAACATCATGTATCTTAGAAAATATTCTCCAACGATACAAAGAAATGAGTTTCTTCTGAGCTAATCATGTGAAAAAACAATTATCCTTAGGACAGCAGGGATAAACACTTTAAAGTTATAACTTAAAGGTCTCTCTAGTTTACTTGGATTTTTATTTGACACTCAGGCAGCAATCACCTGAGTTCAGCTCAAGGATGAAATGCCCATAAATATGGTCAAGCTACTATATGCAATTCAAGTAAAAAGGAAAATACTAACAATAACCCAAAATGGTACTGTGATTTCAGGTTCAAGCGTAAGATTAGCTTTATTGGGTATTAACTCACCAGGCCAGGCAGAGATTCCCAATATGTTGCAGAACTGGTTGTGTGGGAATTGTGCCATCTATATCTAATATGATCTCTTCCTCAGCAAGTGACAGGTTGGACATGAATTGTGGTGCCAGCTCCATTGCTTACAGCCTTTATCACTCTGCCAAAAGTGGTGGAGGCCATAAAATTTGAGATTGACAGAAGACTTTCATATCAAAGAGATGCATGTGTCATTTTATTTCCCATCAATTACCAAGGCATAACCAAGTTTGCAAAGAATAGTACCATTAAAAAAGGAAGAAGAATCAATTAAATAAAGCCCACTATCAAACAAGAATACAGTCTAAAGTTAAGCAGAAATTCAAGTTCAAGCTTCACATTCAAACTTCAAAACTGGGTAATATGCACCGGTTCAGTAGACAAAGCCAAAGGGAAAACATGAGATGGATTACCCAAGCCAAAGACAACCGTCTTCTACACAAACATTCTCAACATTATGTACCAATATCAATCAAGTCCACTCTAGAAATGATTAAAAAAGAACGGTAATGTAATTGGTTCTTGTATACCCCATCATGGAAGTGAAGGCCTTGATGCATGAAATCCCAAGCACAAAGGAAGTTATACCAACAGCAAGAAACAAGACTTGGCTAAAGTGCTGGATAATAATAGTAACTCATAAAGAAGAAAAAGAAATTTACAAATAGTTAGCAGTTTAGTAAATGAAGCATACTTGTCAAGACTCCGTAGGTATTTGTCGTGTATAAGGAAATGAAGTCGACCACATGAAGAACTTGTCAAAGCATCAAAAAGATTATGAACTGTTATTATATCAGCCACAATTGGACAGGCAGGAGCTATTCGAGCAAAAGCCTCCAGACCAACAGTTTTCTTGTCATCAACCTAATCATAGATGGAAGATAAATGACGAGATGAAGCTCTTTCATATTGGCTACTCTCATGACAAAATTTCAATAACAGCCATGAAGCATAAGATGAGATCATTTGGCTTCCAGAATTTATTATTAACTAATAGCACAAAAAATAAACAACCAAAAAACCACAAACAACCTGAACAGCCATAGTTGTTGAACTGGCATAGAAAATGACCAGCTATCCTCATCCTCCCTGTTGCAAGAGGTGGTTTCCTGAAATTATAAAGTTTAGAAAGCTTATTGGTACTTCAAAAGATATGATTTTTGTTTTGTACTTTTGGACTAATGGATGAAAAGACACAAAAGAAACTATTTGTGATACTCAACATCAATACCATCATTAAAAAAGTCATAGACAAAAGAAGATTAGTGACAGCCATCTCACATTGACTAATAAATCATTCTCAACACCTGAAGATTCCCATGCCAGCATCATGTCAAACATCAAGCGACGGAACTCCTTGTTACTTAGATAATCAGCACCTGTAGTTGATAGATCAATTTGCTTGGTATGAACAGAATTCAAGAAAAATTCGCTGGCATGGTTTTGAAGGTTGTTTAACTTTATCAGGAACTCTCTGTCAAAGCACTGGTATAAATCCTCAGGTGATATCTGAAGGATCCTGCAATTGATGGAACATTCCAAGCCATATTAGCAATAACTGAAATTCCTAATCCTACACTTGATACCTCCAAAAGGAATCTAAAAGTTCAGACAAAAAAGACCATAGCCTATCAGATAAGCAATGTATCACCAATCTGGTAGATACTCAAGAAATTTTTTTTTTCCAGTGGTAGAAAAATACCAAGTTTGGTTTCGATAAACCAAGCCCAGCATTGAGATAATGCAGTCGCATGGGCTGGGATGCACATCTTCCCTTAGTGAAGTTAATTTCAGAAACTTTTATTTACAAAACGAAAAATAAAAACAAAAGAAACAAAGCATAAAATTGAAGTTATCCCTCTTTTTTACTCGTCTGTTGCACAAATAAATCCCAAAAGTACAAATATCTTGATATTAAAGTTTTTCCTTTCAGTAATGCACAGGGGATGGTTATAAGTTGTACGAGGGAGTTGTACTCAGATGCTCATGCTTTCAAACTACAAAGTGTAATATCTAAAACATTTTGAGCTAGTAATGCACTCGTTAACCCTACTATTGTTCTTTGGTTATTTCCTTCTTTGTATTGATTAACACACACACACACACACACACACACACGTTAAAACAACTATACAAGACAAAGTGTCTTTGCCAACAAAATGATTGCAATTTCTTTTAATGATATCACACAATTGCTCCCTGCAGGCTCAGCTATTTCCTTGTTTACATTTGCAGAAACTTTTGGCCTTAAATTCAATGGAGTTTACGCAAAAATCAGGGTACATTAATTTCCTACTTAATAATGATAATAATAATCACAAATACATTTAGGCCATTGTACAAATAAAAGGCGAATGCAGATTTATATGACCGCCAAGTGTATGAAAAAATGCTTGTCAGAGAAAGAGAGTAGAAAAAGAAAACAATCCAATTGATTACTTGGAACAACGGGAGATCACGGAACGAGCGAGAGGAGAAAGATGAGGAACGGGCAGCTTAGCCCATGCGCTGGAACCGTCGTCGTCGTTTCCAGAGTCATCGAATGACCACCGTCTCTTTTGACAAAGAAGCTCTTATTCCTCGGTTTTCTGAAGCTGTTTTCGTCGTTATTCTTGGAAAATATGGATTTGAAAAAAGACTGCAATTGCAACCCTCATTGCTATTGCCATTGCTGCTGCTGCTGCTAATACAACTGCTATTATCAATCGCTCCCCCACTACCATTACTACAGGCATTCCATTGCTGCTGCTCTGCTTCGCCATTGTATCTTTTTTCTTCAATTTGATTTCTTCTTCCATTCAATCTGAGGGTTTTCCTATGGTCGGTGGGGTCGCGCGGTCCCGAGGCAGTTACAGGGAACTTGCCTTGGAGGCACTCAAAAGGAAATGAAAACCGTCTCTTTTTTTTTTTATCCCTTTTATCTGTTCCTTTTCTTGGGACGGACAAAAATAAGATAATACTAACGCGTTTATCAATTGTGATTGTTCGCAAAAAAAAAATTTAATCTTTTTTATTATTATTATTTTATTTCATATACATCAAATTATTATACTATATTTTTTTTATAAAAACTCTTAAAATAACAACTCAAAACGAGCCCTAATATTGCCCTACAGCTTTGAGACCCGATGAAGACTGAATTTCTAGTGAAACGCACAACCAATACGTGTGTAAATTATAAAAAAAAGTAGAAATATATTTCAGTTGGAAAGATATCCAAAAAAGAAAAAGCAAAGAAAAACTTATTGGAAGTCAATAGGATTAAGGAAAAATGACAAGGAAAATAGCTACATGATGAACCGTAATTTTGTCCAAAGCTATGATCACATCTTTAGGGGTGGCAATTTTTGACACAATCCGAAAATGTGACTCGAATTTAACACGAAGTTAGCAGGTATGGGATTTACTCTTCATGAATTCAGGTCAAATTCAGGTCAAGCCCGAATGACCCGCTAAAGCATCCAACTCAGGTCCAACACGGGTTGACCTGTTTGACCCCATCTGACCCGTTTAAAATGTAATTTTATAATTTAATTAATAAATTAGAGAATTTATAATTTAATTAATAAATTTTTTATAACAGCATCATACTCTGGTATCAGAGCCAGAGGGGGGAAGTGGGGAGATGGCTATCTTTCTTTACTTATTATGATGCTGTTAGTGTAAGATCTACAAGTTAATATCTTTCTGATGAAATTGTTTAACTTCGTGATTACCATCTTTCTTTATTTATGATCTTGCTAGTGTAGATCTACAAGTTTAGATCTGTCTGGTGAGACTGGTTAACTTCGTGATTACCATCTGATTCAAGCTTATTATAATTTTGCTAGTATTGATTACATGGCTTTGGGTCTGTCTAAAGGGCATGGAACTTGTAATTGCTAGCATCCGGTCCAGGTAAGACCATGGGATTTGGCACTGTAGGGATGTTAAGGTTCTTGGGGTGTTATGCTCCAGGACGGGGAAGTGCCAAGAGGACAGATCTAGAGTTAATGGATTTTTACTATCGATCTTATGATTTGGTTTGGAAAAATAGTCGTCATGCATAGTTAATCTTTTTCAAAGGATTTAGATCTATTCTTGTAGCTTTATTACTATCTTTATTATGATGGAAATATGGTCGTCATGTATAGTTAATCTTTTTTCAAAAGGTTAGATCTTTTCTTTGTAGATTTCACACTATCCTTTATAATCTGTCTAGAAAAATGGTTATCCTCCATGGATCCCGAAGGATTCTGTGCCAAAGGGAAGAGGATTATTGACATCTTACCAAGCTTAGTTTGTTTTGTTTTATTTTGATATTTACTTGTTTTTGCTTATGGTTCATCTGTTAAAGCATACTTCATTTCTTCTAGTTCTTCTTTAAACAACAAACCTTTAAATGATCTTCAAACTAGAATTGCTCGGATCGAGCAATCAATTCTTATTCAAAGAAAACTAGAAAACAAACCTTATGAATTCCAGATTGACAAAGAAAAACTTATATCGGAATTCTATGCAAACCACAACCATTTTAAAGGAAAACAAATTTTTTGACAAATATCAGGGAGAAACCCGACAAAATATACAAGAAAACTTTTATGACTTTTTGACAAAAACAAAACAAAATATTCATTTCTTTGACTGGTATGAGTCTCAAACATTTCAGGTGTCCACACCAGAATTCAAAAATACGGTCCAAACTAAATCAAAACCCTTAGATCCCCTCATAGATCTATCTCAAACAATTCCTATGCTAGAATCCTCTTATAAACTTTCAGAATCCATAGATCCATCAAAATCAATCATAAATCCATCGGATTCACAAAAACCTCTTTTAAACCATACATCCATATTAGGATCTGAAAATTCATTCCGATCCACAAAAATCTTTGAAAAACAAACTGATAGATCTACTAGATTCTCCGTAGATCTGTCGAACCCAATAGAATTAGTAAACCAAGAATCTATTGAAACTTCAAATATTCAGATTTTTGGTCAACCAAAAGACAATTTTAATACTACTAGTCTTGATGAAAGAAAAGACATAGGAAATTCCTTAGATATAGGATATTCCACAATAAATGTCTTATCTAAAACTCAGACCAGTATTAAACCTATAATTTTCAAAAATCTTCAAGTAGAAATTACTGAGGATAAAATTCAATCAATTACTCCTTCTCAATCTTTTATTAAAACTATGGCTATTAAAGATTCACAAACAAATATTACTTTTTCTAAACAAGAAAACCAGTTAGTTGAAACCCACTCAACTAAGGTATAATTCAAAATTCTTTACAATTATCTATCTCAAACCTTGTCCCATGATTTTCCTTATAGCAAACTTATTTCTCGGAAAAATTCAAAAGAAAATTTTGCAAACAATAATCAGGAAGAAATTCCTAAATTATCTATATATTCTTTCATAACTTACAACAGTTGCAGCTTGATAAGTTAAAGGTACTTAATATCGAGTACTCAAGCCTCAAGGTGGAATCTTATACAGAGGAAGCATGGTCATCCAGCAAATACAAGGGACAAACAGAGGAGACATGGATCTTCAACAAATTAAAGAGACAGTCTCAAACACAAGGAATATCTGAAAAATCAGATCTATCAAAATTGGTTAGATCTCGAGTCAGACCCATCAAATGGAGTCGTAAAAATCAGATATTCGAGAAGAATCAATACATCCAGCCTTCACATTCTTGGAAGAATGGAATTGATCATCCTTCTGTTCAAACAAGAAATAAATGTCAAGCTATTAGACGCATTCGGCAGAAAACTAGACAAAGAAGATCTTCTCTGAACAAATCAATCATCAAACAGGAGATTCAGGCAGAATCTGTTTCGACAAAATTGGTCATTCATGAAATTGAAATCAGAATTGACCAAGAAGCATCCAATATTCATGCCAAGAAGATTCTTACAATCTATCCAGAAAAATATCTCTTCAATCTCTTTATCCAATTCATCCCAAAAAATCCTCTTCCGAATACCTACTTTTCAAACTTAACTTTCAAACCTTTAGATCAATCAGAAAAGCAAAAGGTTAGGATTGGACAATCCTTTCTTTTTCCATTACCCAAACAAGAGTTCGAAATCCAAAGAAATTCCTTGGTCAAAACCATACAAACCTTCCAAGGGTCTTTTACCCTAAACAAATTATATTCAAACCCTTTCATACTCGCAACCGAGAAACATCCAAAATCTATACCACCCTCAAATGATTCATTCTGATATTTTCAGGATAAAACTCAATATCCTTCGATATTCATACAACAAGGAAGACATCTATGGATGGAGTATAGATGAAATATTCAGATACAATCTTCCTATGGCATCTCAACAGATGACAACTACAGTTATGTGTAATCAAACATCACATGGCTGCAATCAGTTGAATGCTCATATCCTACTCATAGGATTCATTGGGCAATTCCACGAATGGTGGGAAGAACATCTCATCATTGGAGACAGAAATATTATTCACAACATTCTAGTCACAACAACAAGGATGAATCTGGTCTACAAGACAGGAACATCCTCCTGGAAACAATGTTATTCAGTATCACATCAATTGGATATATTCTGGATATATTCACAACTGATGATGATTCTGGAATAGCCCAAGAAGATTCATCAAAGTCATTCCCAAATTCCAGAAGATATCAACATATATTCCTGATGAAATCAGACAGAGACAAAGTTCACAACGAAGATTTCTTCAAAGGTCTTCTTGGATCACAATACAAGGAGAATAAGCCCTGGGAAGAAACAACTAGTAAACAAGACCAAACAAGCAAGCTGGTCTCCCAAACCAACAGAAGATCAGCCCCAAGAAAAGTATCTTGGATCCTTTTACAAACAGTTTGGGTCAATGAGCCACCATACAAGGCCCAATAAACAGCCCAAACCTATGAGTCTCAAAAACCTCTTTTCTTCTACAAAACAACCAGCCTTATTCATTCTCAAAATCCATGAACCAAAACAAATAGTCCAACTATCAGTGATGAAGATGAAAAAGAAGGACATATGATTAAAAATCAAAACCTTCTTTTCAACATCATTGAAAATATTCTTGAAACAAGACAACCATACTTAAACCAAATTCCAGATCTTTTAAAGGGTCTTCACTTTGACATTCCAGAGAAAATTCCTCGAAAAAATTCTTGTAAACCAAAAAACTCATGGTTTCCAGGAAAATTTTGACAGATTCCTTATTCAACCTATGACCTTACAAAAAGAAACCATTAACCCTGAGAATCTGAATAACAATTCTCAGTTATTTCAGGAATATTCGATCCAAATACGATTACTAATTATTGGTAATTATGTAATCGAAACAAAAGCCCTAATTGATACAGGGTCAAACCAAAACTATATTCCTAAAAACCTTATTCCAATTCAACCTTTAGAATTCCTTAAAAATAACCAATAGTTCTAAACTTGATATTGAATTTCAATTCCCAAATATACAAAACCAATTCTCAGATACCTTCTTTTTTACTGAGTATTTGACTGACCATATTATCCTAGGAGCATCATTTCTCAAACAATTGGCTCCTTTCCAAATTATCTATAAAGGGATAATATCCCAACTTTTTAAACTAACTAATTCTTTTTGCAGAAACATGGCAGGTGAAGGAAGTTCATCATCATACAATCCAGAAGAGAAAACCTATCTCTTCGATGGATATTCTACTTGGCAACAAACCTCCCACGGAGAAATATCCAGCAACCAAACTAATGAGTGTCAAACAGCCTCCAGTCAGAATCAAGCTAATTGGGAGTGGATTCCTGAAGAATCATCCTCAAACTGGATATCTACGGGATCTACTTCAAAATTGGGTACCCAATGAAACAATCTCAAACCAATTCCAAGCAATTGATGAAACTTCAACAATAGACTGGATCCAGGAAAATCAAGAAGATGGAAATCCATTTATAATTTCTGAAGATCCTACTACTCAATCCTTCCAGATCAAACTCAGAGATGATAAATTCTCACAACTCTGGACAGAATATCACTACTGGAAAACGAGCACAAAGAATCCAGGATCAGAAACTTTGATAGTATATTCTTTAACCAAGACACTGGTGAAAGAATTCCTATCTACCATATACACAGATACAATCACGTCGGAGTAAAAGAATCAAACTACTCCGTACAAACTTTGAAGGAACAATGCTTCATGCAAACAAGGTATATACAAGAATGATTCTCAACAAGTATTTACTTGAGAAACGAGGAGTAAATACACGACATTACAAACAATGGATCAAAGAAGCATTAGAAGAATTGTCAGCAATGATTTGCTGAACAAATGCTTCTAGAAATATTCAAGCTGGCTCAATCGGAGCAAAATTCGAGAAAATCATTTTCACTGTAGCACCGGAAGCACTGTAGCAGTCCGGCAAGTTACTGTGCAAACACAGCAACAAAAGACAAACGATGCACTGTAGCGCACTATAGCAACTGTAGCGGTACTGTAGCAATAGTAAAAAATTCACTGTAGCGGGTACTGTAGCACTACGAAAATTTTGCTATAAATACCTCTCAAACCCAACATATTTCACACACAATTCATACACCATTTCTTCAAGACTACTTCTCTCTCTAGTTTGAAGAAACTCTCCTCCCTCTTTCTACAAACTAGTTTTTAGATTTTTAGTTTAGATCAAACAAAGGAGCAAGCCTAGTGCAAGCTTCATATCTTGTAAGTTTTCTTTGATTTTCATATTCTAATATTCAATCAAATGGTCGGTTGAGCCGCTTATATCCATTTGTTTACTTTTCTTTTATTTGCTTTGATTATTCTAACAATCCATGGCTGGTATTACCGCCTGAGCTAACAAACTAACTTTTAGATTCTGTTATTTATTTTCTGTTTATACATGGCTGGTCTAATCGCCTATACTAACTAGTGGCAGTCCGACTGTGACCCACTTCCTAACTCTTATGCTTTCTCTTTACTTATTTTATTTATCTTTCCTGGTTTAAGGGGCTAACCCCTCGTCCCGTCTGGTATCAGACGGGAAGTGGGGAGCCAGAGGGGAAAGTGGGGAGATGACTATCTTTCTTTACTTATTATGATGATATTAGTGTAGATCTACAAGTTTATATCTTTCTGATGAAATTATTTAATTTCGTGATTACCATCTTTATTTATTTATGATCTTGCTAGTGTAGATCTACAAGTTTAGATCTGTCTGGTGAGACTGGTTAACTTCGTGATTACCATCTGATTCAAGCTTATTATAATTTTGCTAGTATTGATTACATGGCTTTGGGGTCTGTCTAAAGGGCATGGAACTTGTAATTGCTAGCATCCGGTCCAGGTAAGACCATGGGATTTGGCACTGTATGGATGTTAAGGTTCTTGGGGTGTTATGCTCCAGGACGGGGAAGTGCCAAGAGGACAGATCTAGAGTTAATGGATTTTTACTATCGATCTTATGATTTGTTGGAAAATGGTCGTCATGCCATAGTTAATCTTTCTCAAAAGAATTTAGATCTATTCTTGTAGCTTTATTACTATCTTTATTATGGTGGAAATATGGTCGTCATGTATAGTTATCTTTTTCAAAAGGTTAGATCTTTTCTTTGTAAATTTCACACTATCCTTTATAATCTGTTTAGAAAAATGGTTATCCTCCATGGATCCCGAAGGATTCTGTGCCAAAGGGAAGAGGATTATTGACATCTTACCAAGCTTAGTTTGTTTTGTTTTATTTTGATATTTACTTGTTTTTGCTTATGGTTTCATCTATTAAAGCATACTTTATTTCTCCTAGTTCTTCTTAAACAACAAACCTGTAAATGATCTTCAAACTAGAATTGCTCAGATAGAGTAATCAATCCTTATTCAAGAAAACTAGAAAACAAGTCTTCTGAATTTCAGATTGACAAAGATAAACTCATATCTGAATTCTATGCAAACTACAACCAATTTAAAAGAAAATAATTTTTTAACAAATATCAGGGAGAAATCCGAAAAAAGTATACAAGAAAACTTTTATGACTTTTTGACAAAAACAAAACAAAATATTCATTTCTTTGACTGGTATGAATCTCAAACTTCTCAGGTGTTCACACCAGAATTCATATTCCCAGTCCAAAAGACTTCAAAACCTGCATCCTCTATGTCAAAAACTATTGAAACTCAGGTTTTTACATCAAATCTTGTAGATCCGGTCCAAACTAAGTCAAAACCTTAGATCCCTCCATAGATTTATCCCAAACAACTCATACATTAAAATTCTCTCATAAACTTTCAGAATTCGAAGATTCATCAAAATCATTTTCATATAAACCCAATAGATTTACCAAACCAAGAGTCCATTGAAACTTCCAAACTTTTGATATCCGATCAATCAATAGATAATTCTGATAAAACCACTAGTCTTGATATTAGAAAAGACATAGGATATCATCAATAAATGTCTTAACTAAAACTCAACCTAGTGTCAAACCTATCACTGTTAAAGACCTGCAAACAGAAATTGTTTGTCTCAAAAGGGAAGTTGAAACAATTAAAAAAACAGCCACTGAAGAAGAGATCATTAAAGATCCTTCTCAGTCAAACCATAATATCATATAAAAAATATTTTGTTCTTACAAAACTGGTTATTAGTGACAATTATATTGCAGAAACAGAAGCTTTATTTGACACAGGAGCTGATCTTAGCTGTATTCAAGAAGGTCTGATTCCAACAAGATTTTTTGAAAAAAACAAAAGAAAGTCTTAGAGGAGCCAATGGTTCCCAATTAAACATCCAATTCAAACTTTCAAACGTCCAAGTTCAATTTTCTTCTGTATCCATCAAAGAAACATTCCTCTTGGCAAAAGACCATACCAACAATGTTATTCTTGGAACAACTTTGTAACCAAACTTATTCCTTACTTGACCACTGATGATGGGATTATACCCCAAAAATATGGTCAAGATGCTCTTCTACCATTCTCCAGAAAAACAGTTTCATAAAACACTAAATTATCTATCCCTCAAACACAGCCAGATCAATTTCTTAAAAGAAGAAATTGCCTACAAAAGGATAGATGAGCAACTCAAGAAACCAGAAATCCAGCAAAGAATCCAAAATCTGCAAGCAAGAATACAAGGGATGGTTTGTGCAGAAGTTCCAAATGCATTTTGGACAAGAAAACAGCATACAGTCCACCTCCCTTATGAACCTGACTTTGAGGAAAAGAATATTCCAACAAAAGCCAGACTATACAGATGAATCAGGATCTACTCCAACATTGTCAAAAGGAGATTAATGATCTCCTATTCAAGGGCATTATTAGTCCAAGTCAATCTCTATGGAGCTGTCCAGCATTCTATGTTAACAAACAATCAGAGATTGAACGAGGAGTTCCAAGGCTTGTAATTAATTGCAAAGCTTTGAATAAAGCTCTTCGATGGATCAGATATCCTATACCAAACAAGAAGGATTTACTTCAAAGGCTTTATTCTGCCAAGATATTCTCAAAATTCGACATGAAATCAGGATTTTGGCAAATTCAGATTCATGTCTCAGACAGATACAAAAATCGCATTGGGACATTACGAATGGAACGTGAATGCCATTTGGACTTAAAAATGCTCCTTCTGAATTCCAAAGGATTATGAATGAGATATTCAGTCCTTATTCCTCATTCATCATCATCTATATTGATGATGTCCTGGTTTTTTCAGAAAACATTGAACGACATTTCAAACACCTAAATACCTTCCTTCTTATTACCCAGAAAAATGGTCTGGTTGTCTCTCAAAAGAAAATCAGCCTTTTTCAAACCAAAATTAGGTTTTCTTGGACACCATATCCACCAAGGAACTATTACCCCCATAAATAGATCAATACAGTTTGCTGATAAATTCCCTGATCAAATTCTTGACAAACAACAACTCCAGAGATTCTTGGGATGTTTAACTATGTCTCAGACTTCATTCCAAATCTTAGTAACATAGCCAAATCTCTATATGATAGATTAAAAAACCACTCCGCCCTTATGGACGGGATATCCATACAGAGACAGTTAGAAAAATTAAAACCCAAGTCAAAGCCATTCCTTGCCTAGTTCTTCCAGATCCAACAATTCCGAAAATTGTGGAAACAGATGCTTCTGATCTAGGATATGGTGGTATTCTTAAACAAACAAAAAATAATAAAGAACAGATAATTGCTTTTGCTTCCAAACACTGGAACAATTTCTCAACAAAACTATTCTACCATCAAAAAAAGAAATTTTAGCAATAGTTTTATGTATTACAAAATTCCAAGCTGAACTACTAAACCAGAAGTTTTTACTTCGAGTTGACTGTAAGTCAGCTAAAGACGTTTTACAAAAAGATGTTAAAAATCTTGCCTCTAAACAAATCTTTGCAAGGTGGCAAGCTATTTTATCAATCTTTGGCTTTGACATTGAATATATTAAAGGATCTTCAAATTCTATTCCTGATTATCTAACCCGTGAATTCTTGCAGGGAAGATAAGATGCCCAGGAAAAAGAAACAGCAGGAAAATCCTCAAACAAACCAGAGCCCTCTTCTCAAACCACCAAACAAGACTCTTTGAGTTCTTCCAGTTCATCACAAACAGAAAAGAAAGCTTCTTCAAGCTTGTCTCCAAACAGGTTCCAAATCTTCTCTTCTCCTCAACCCATATCCATAGCCTCTCCAAAAACATGGGCAGACATAGCTGAAGAAGAAGATGAAAACAAGCATACTTTGACCGTCTCAAACAATGGTTGAATCTCATGGATATCAACCCGATCCAGTGGGATACCCTGTTTGGGATACACCAAACCATTTTAATTTGTCTTTAAACCAAAACACCCAGCCCAAACAGCCCAAACCTATTGTTATCCAAGAACCCAAGACCTTGGTTAACTTTGAACCAAAACCAAACAAAACTTTCTGCCCATATATCAAATCAAATACTCACATTCCTGTAGTTCAAACCGAAGTTGACTATTGGCATGATGACCCAAACATGCTAGCCCAAACTATTCTTCCAAATACCTACAACTTCATACCTCAAACTCTTACAAAGACACTTGAATATTACAAACTCATTCTCACAGATTCAAAGTCTTTGATCCTAAAACCCCACAAAACAGAGATGAAAGACAAAAATGGAAACCCTACGGAAAAATACATCAATACTCATTCTAGTGCCCAAATTCTAAAGGTTATCAAGCCATCAGAATGGGGAACAAACCTAAATAAACCTCCACTTCCTTTAATCCCCCAGGTTATACTTATTGGGATTATAGGGCAGCTTGATTCTATACCTTCACTTTTCAAAACGAATTAAAACATTCTTATCTTTCTATTTCTTGAAAACAAACAAATATGATTTTTCCAGCAAGGTTTGTAGCATAGTGGAAAGCACTTGGACCAAATCTGAAATTCTTCCTTCTGATATTCAACAAAGCTACAAACTATTCAAAGAAAGATTTGAACCCCCAAACAACTATGTGCCAATCAGTTTGCACTTCTTTTCCATATTCTCGGTAGCATGGGTCTACCAGTGGAAATATGAATACATACAGCAAACACAGCTCCCGCCATTGTTAGTTCAACAAGGATATTCAAAATGGTGACCAACATTCAACAAGAACTTCATTCAACCAGCAAACATTCAGGCATGGTTCCAAAAGAACCCTCGCTTAATCAGACCCGGAGACAGTCAAACAAGCCAATTTTTGCAGCAGAAGTCCATCTCAGCAGCCAACTGGCATCAATCACTGATAAACAAGAGTATGTCAAACATCTCAAAGATATACTTCTACAACTGGATCAACCAAAAAAAGCTTCAAACAAAGAGAAGGCCTCCAGTTCTGGAACCAAACTGGATGAATATGAGGGGCCCAGAAAATGAAGATGATTGTTATGGAATTTTCTCACAAATTTCATAAAATCAAAAAAAACAAGAAAGAAGAAAACAAGAAAAACAAAATTTTCTGTAGCACCGGAATCACTATAGCTGTCCGGCAAGTTACTGTGCAAACACGGCAACAAAAGACAAACGATGTACTGTAGCGCGCACTGTAGCAGTACTATAGCGCGTACTGTAGCACTACGAAAATTTTGCTATAAATACCCTCAAACCCGACACACAATTCATACACCACTTCTTCAGCTCTTCCTTCTCTCTAGACTTGAAGAAACTCTCTCTCTCTCTACAAACAACTTCTTAGTTTTATATTTTAGTTTTTAGGATCAAACAAAGGAGCTTGTACAAGTTTCATATCCTTGTAAGTTCTCTTTTATTTTTCATATTCAATCTTATTCAATCAAATGGTCGGCTGAGCCGCCTTATATCCATTTACTTATTCTTCTTTTATTCGTTTTATTATTCTAACAATCCATGGCTGGTATTACGCCTGAACTAACTTTCTAACATTTAAATTCTGTTATTTACTTTCTGTTTATACATGGCTGGTTTAACCGCCTATACTAACTAGTGGCCGTCCGACTGCGACCCACTTCCTAACATTTATGCTTTCAATTCCCTCTGCTTTATTTATTTTCCTGGTTTAAGGGGCTAACCCCTCGTCCCGTCTGTATCAGACGGGACGAGGGGTTAGCCCCTTAAACCAGGAAAGATAAATAAAATAAGTAAAAAGAAAGCATAAGAGTTAGGAAGTGGATTGCAGTCGGACTGCCACTAGTTAGTATAGGCGGTTAGACCAGCCATGTATAAACAGAAAATAAATAACAGAATGTAAAAGTTAGTTTGTTAGCTCGGGCGGTAATACCAGCCATGGATTGTTAGAATAATCAAAGCAAATAAAGAAAAGTAAACAAATGGATATAAGGCGGCTCAGCCGACCATTTGATTGAATATTAAAATATGAAAATAAAAAGAAAACTTACCAAGATATGAAGCTTGCACTAGGCTTGCTCCTTTGTTTGATCTAAACTAAAAATCTAAAAACTAGTTTGTAGAGAGAGGGAGGAGAGTTTCTTCAAACTAGAGAGAGAAGTAGTCTTGAAGAAATGGTGTATGAATTGTGTTGGGTTTGAGGGTATTTATAGCAAAATTTCCGTAGTACTACAGTACCCACTACAGTGAATTTTTTACTATTGCTACAGTACCGCTACAGTGCATCGTTTGTCTTTTGTTGCTGTGTTTGCACAGTAACTTGCCGGACTGCTACAGTGCTTCCGGTGCTACAGTGAAAATGATTTTTCTTGAATTTTGTTCCGTTTGAACCAGCTTGAATGTATTTTTAGCAGATTGTTGCCGATAACTCTTGTTTTGTTTCCTGAATCATTTTTGTCAAATTCAGGTGCTTGTTCTCCCCATTGGGATTTAATCCAATGTTTGTGCATGATTAATCTCTGAATTTTTTTTCGTCTCATGAAACTCTAATCCTTCAGGCTACGAACTGTATTGTTTATAAATTTTGATGCAATGTTGTCATATTGGTGCCGAAGATGCGGAGGAATGCGTTGTCCAGTTTCGGTGTTGTAAAATACAACATCAAAATACCGGATTCTGTCTTCTCTGCATTGTTGTTTGTAAGAATAATAATCGTTAGCAATAGGATTATTTATAAGGTTGCGAGGTATCCAGTTGTTTGACTGATGTTGAGTCTGTCATTTTTCCTGCAAAACAGAATTTGTTAGTTTTAAAGGTTTTGGAAAAAGGGTAAGAGGGCATTACGATCAAGAAATTGAGGTATTATGCCCTCATTTGTTGTAAGGTAAGGAATAAGTTTGTGAATAAAGGGTATTCCAAGAATAACATTGTTGGTTAGTTTTTTTGGCTAGAAAAAAGGTATCTGGAATGGATAAGGAAGAAAACTGGATTTGAACATCTGTTAGTTTGAAAACTGACTTCAAGTTTAGATCCATTGGCTCCCCTAAGTCCTTCTTTGTTTTGTTCAAAGAATTGGGGTGGAATAAGGTTTTTCAAGAATACAACTTTGGTCGGCCCCAATATCAAATAGGGCTTCAGTTTCGATTACATAATTATTGTTAATTAGTAATCGAATCTGGACCCAAATGATCCTTGTTTTCCTTGGATTTTTTGGATAACTGTTTTAGGAACTCAGTGTTTTCTTGGTTGATGGGTTCCTCAATTGGTGCTAGGTCTTGAAGAACAAGGTTGTTGAGATTCTTGTTTGGGCTTGATTGCCCTAACCTCATTTTTAAGAATATGAATTTCTGTTTGGAGGTGTTGAAGAGTCAAGGTTTAATAGGTTTGGAGGGAAACCTATCAAGAATATCTGTGAGATTATAGGTTTTAAGAATTCTAGGGTCTTGGCTAAAGGATTTGAAGAATTTGTGGTTTGGTTTAAGGATTTTTTGAATTTTGTTTAAATAGAGTTGTCTCTTCTCTATTTCAGGAGTGTCTTCAATGATTTCTAGAAGAAGGTTTTGATCCTTTGTCAAGACATTGATAGTAGGACCTCCTTCTTCTTTACTACTGGTGGTTTGGGAGGAAGAAGAAGTTGAAATATCATTTTCTAGTTGATTGATATAATCTTCTTCTCTTTCAGAATCAGTTTCTGATTCGATTAGAAGATTTGATATTTGGGTTTTAATTTGGTCTTCCAACCCCAGAGTACTAATCCTTTGGTTGAGTTTACAGTATCGGACTATATGTCCGGATTTATGGCATTTGTGGCAAATAATTGGAGATGGGCCTGTGATTTGAGGAGGTTGTATGGGCGAAGGCTGTTTGGGCTGGTATTTCTTTTTGTAAAAGGGGTTTTTGTCGAGATGTTTAGTGGACTTGGGCTGTTGTGAGGGTTTTTGTAACAACTAGGTAGCCCAAACTGTTCACAAAAAGGATCCAAGGTCTTTTCTCCTTTGAGCTCGATCCTTTGCAAGTTGTCTGAGCATCTTGTCTTGACGGCACACCTTGAGTGCCACTTGTTGAATTTGGATGGTTAACTGTCCATAGGTTATTGCCTCCCATGGTACAGTTTCATTGTATTGATTCCTCAATTCTTCACGAACGAGGTCTCGTAGTGATTTTGGAAGGCCATCAAGGAATTTTTCCTTCCAATAAACCTTGTTGCCGTCTGTTCTTGAGTATATCCTGGTTAAGAATGTGTCCTTGTACCATCGGAAGTCTGAGAGACTCTTGCATTTGAGATTGTTTAATAACTCTGATGATTTTTCTCTGAATATTCCTGGATCACCAACGAATGTTTTCGCAATAGTGAATATTAAGGTTGCCACCGCATATGAGATGGTGTCTCCATCTTGAAGAATTGGCTCACCATTAGTATCCACCTTGATGGAATTGAGAATGTTATCTTTGTCTTTTGAGGTGAGGTGTTCATCCCACCATCCTTTTAGTTGCCCAGTAAATCCTGTTATTAGGATATGAGCAGCTAATTGGTCAGTACAGCCATGTGATGTCCGATAGGCTGTTGCCACCATTGTCATTTGTTGAAGGATTGTAAGAATGTTGTATTCAGAAATTCCATCTATACTCCATTCATATATGTTGTTAGCATTATATGAATTTTGTAAGATATTGGGTTTTTCTTCAATAAGGATGGCTGGATATGTGGCTCTGGAATAGTATAATTTTTGTGGATTTTTCCAATTGGTAATCTGGTTTTGTGAAGAAGAAGAGGGTTGGTGTAATTTGTTTAAGGTCAAGGATTCTTGAGGTTCCTCTTTGGTTATTGTGCAAGCCGTTTGACTAACACTTGCGGAACCTTGGTTATTTGACCCTTGTTTGGATAATGGGGTTGAGAAGAATTGTTCTATTTTGGCTATTCGTTTTTCTAATTGGGTTAAGGGTTTATTTTGAAGTTCTTTCTGAATCTGGTTGATATTTCATGAGGTTTGAAAATTGGGTTTGATGAAGAGGTGGTTACGGAAGGAGTTTTTGGAATAGATTGGGTTAAGAGATATTCTCCAAGTGTTTGGAGATACTTGTTGGTATAGTTGTTTTGCTCATAAATTTCTTGGATGTCCTTGCTATTGATGGCTCCTTCATCCTGGGCATTTTTGAGCTTGAATGGTTTGGCATTGATCTCCGTTGATTTGTATGAGAAGGTGATTGACTTTGATGGTGGAAGCTCTATTTGGATTTCCCCCTCAGCTGTCTGCCACCTTTTTACCACATTTATTTTTTGCGAAAAAGGATAATCAATCCCGTTTCTTTGTGAATATACTTCGAACCAATCGAAGAACTGAATATGTTGTTTTGTTCTTCTGAGAAACCCATAGAATTCTCCTTGTATTTTTTGTCAATGTTGTCCCTTGTATTTGCCAAAGAACCATATCCTTTTTGAATAATTGTTGTCTGCATAAATTCTGTACTGAGATTTTGTTTGTCCATAGAAATCACCCTTAACTCATCAAGTTGAGGACGACTGTCTGTTATTGAAGAATATGTAGGAGATCTAGGAAGTCCTTCTTGTTCCACATCATCAGAGGATTCATCTTGGACCTCTGACGGGGTAGGTTTGCTGGCTGCATACCTTGCCTGTGGAATTTTAGAAGAAAGATCCAGATCTTGTAGTCTAGTTGAGATAGAAGAAGCCAGTGGCCTATCTGAAACTGATCTTCTTCCTGTTGAGTATCTAGGCATATCTATACCAGTTGTTGATGAAGATGATGCCCTGAAACTCATAGATCTGTCAAATTTGATTTGAACAGCTCCAGAAGCAAATTGTTGGATGCTAGAAATCGTTGTATTTTGTATAGGATCTGCTGGAGCAACTTCTGGAAGAACCCAGCTTTCCGGTAGTGAGATCTGATTCCAGGTGATAGATCTTGGAACTGTAATCCTAGATCTAGCCAGATCTGTTTGGAATAGGACTGTTTCTCCTTTTTGCAATGTTCTTAGGGCTCCTGTTCTGAATGCTGAATTCATAACTTTGTATTGAATTCTATAAATAATAGTACAGGAAGAGTCCCAGTTTTGACTCTATAATTAGCAGTTTTTATATTTAATGTTAGAGCATCTAGAATATTTTTGTCTTTTAAAGAGACTGTAAAGTTTGGAAAACAATCAAAATATACTGGTCCTCCACAAAGGCTAGTTTCTGCCATACCTAGGAGGGAATCATTGAATTCTAAGAATCTGCTATCTCTAAGACAAAGGAGTAGGGATGTATCTAGTCCTTCTCTTGTCAAAGGTTTAGCTGCTATTTGTACTAATCCAAAATGAATATAGTTGTATTTTTCTTTATGTTTTTCTATTGTTCTTTTTGATAATAGTTTGATTTCTTCATGATCAGCATCTAAAGCTATAGTTTGCTCTACCGTTTTAATTGTATAATCTGAAGTAGAAAACATCCACTTTCTATCTCTTTCATATATATCAGTTTGAGTATATTTAGGAATTTCCCAGTTGTCTATATCTTGATTAATGTCTTGTCTATGAATTTCTTCTTTTAGTTTGTTGTTTGAAGAAGAACTAGAAGAGGTAGAGTTGGTTCTAAAAAAGGAAGTCATGAGTAAAACAAAGTAATTAAACAAATAAGCGTAAATAAATAAATCAACTTTATATTCCTCTTCTCTATGGCACAGAATCCTTCGGGATCCATGGAGGATAACCATTTTTCTAGACAGATTATAAAGGATAGTGTGAAATCTACAAGGAAAGATCTAATCTTTTTTGAAAAGGATTAACTATGCATGACGACCATATTTCCATCATAATAAAGATAGTAATAAAGCTACAAGAATAGATCTAAATCCTTTGAGAAAGATTAACTATGCATGACGACCATTTTTCCAAACAAATCATAAGATCGATAGTAAAAATCCATTAACTCTAGATCTGTCCTCTTGGCACTTTCCCGTCCTGGAGCATAACACCCCAAGAACCTTAACATTCCTACAGTGCCAATCCCATGGTCTTACCTGGATCGGATGCTAGCAATTACAAGTTCCATGCCCTTTAGACAGACCCAAAGCCATGTAATCAATACTAGCAAAATTATAATAAGCTTGAATCAGATGGTAATCACGAAGTTAACCAATCTCACCAGACAGATCTAAACTTGTAGATCTACACTAGCAAGATCATAAATAAAGAAAGATGGTAATCACGAAGTTAAACAATTTCATCAGAAAGATATAAACTTGTAGATCTACACTAACAGCATCATAATAAGTAAAGAAAGATAACCATCTCCCCACTTCCCCCTCTGGCTCTGATACCAGACGGGAATTCGACAATTATGATGCTTAAGTGCATCACGAACTTGTAAAGGTTCTATCCTCATCAGAGGGCATTTGACCTAAAAGCTTAAGCTGTTAGGCAAGGCCCAGACACCATACTTATAGTACCGAGGAGCAGTCACACTGGTCCACATCCCTCGTACTCCTGCAGCAAGCTGAGGCTACCGAGGTTCGATCCCCAGACCCTCCTTTCCCCACTTTTTGGCTCTGATACCATTTGACCTAAAAGTTTAAGCTGTTAGGGCAAGGCCCAAACACCATACTTATAGTACCGAGGAGCGGTCACACTGGTCCACATTAGTATTAAAATAAATAAAGCTATAAAAAGAAAATTAACTAAAGCTATAAATTAGTATTACGAGAACGGAATCATGAATAATATACAAAAATAAGGTATTTTATTTGTGAAAGTGTCATAGTTTTGTTTTTGTTTCATGATTTTTTGTACAAAAAGAAAAACCAAAAAATTGCTACGACATTGGGTTGCAATTTTCTATATTTTTATGGAAACTCCATTATAAAAAACCACCATGCTACCAAAGTGAGAAGGTTAAAAAAATAAAAAGAAAGTTAAGTAAATAGGTTATTCAGATCGGCTTTGAATAACCCCCGAAATTAACGAGTCATGTTTGAGTCAAGAAAGTTGATCCATTTAAATTTTTGGGTCGAATTCAGGTTGATGTATTGTCTAGAATACTTGAATCTTAACTCAACCTGCCAACCTAGGGCCGACCCGATTGCCACCACTACACATTCTAGCCTTTTGTTTGACTCTAGTCAAGATCAGTTGTGGGTTACGTTTGACTCTAGTCAAGATGGTAATTATGAAGTATTTTTTAAGAAAATAGTTATAAATGTCTCTCAAATTTCATCAAATGAATTTTTCATCATTTTACTTTTAAAATGGTAATTTTATGTCTCTTATAAACTCAAGTCGATGGAATCTAGTTCTAATTTAGGTTTTCGATCACTTTTTATTCTAAATTTGTTATGTGACCTACGTATGGTCATTTGTTTAGAGGTAAAAAGGTTAGACTCTATTTGTAGTTAAACAAATAACACAATCCATATTCATTTTTGCAACTAAAAAGTAAGATCTATTTCGAACCATATTCATTTTTCTCCTAAAAATGTAGGATCTAATCCAATCTATATTCATTTTTGTTACTAAAAAAATAGGATATGATCTTTTGTGGATAAAAAATGATTGTATGTGGATCATGTTTAAGATAAAAAAAAAGTGGTTGAAAACTTAAATTAGGACCAATTTATTAACTTGAATTGTAAGAGATGTGAAATGAACATTTTAGAAGTGAAAGACAAAAAAAATTCATTTGACAAGATATGATGGATGTTTTAAATGATTTTTCTTTCTTTTTATTTCTATTTGCTTCCACTCTTTTCTCTTGACTTTGTGGCCTCTACTTCCTCACCAATCTCATAGGTCTCCATTCACACATCCTAAATCTCCAAATAACTTTTCTCTCTCCTGTGGTCTTTCTATGTCCTTCAGTATCTTTCTATCCCTTTCTCCTGTTCCGCTGCTATAAACTGCATCTCTTGAATTTCATGGAGCAAAATTTATTTTCCCCAAGTTAGTTCCAATTGTTCAGCTACAAAATCAAGCAAAATAATCTTCTACTTCTAACCATACTTTCTAAAAGTTGGTCAAGGTCTTTTTTTTTTTGGCCTGCAATTGCTTAGTTTATGGCTTATTGACAAAGGTTGTGAAAGATGTAATCATATTTGCAAAGCAATTGAAGGAAGCCTCCTGGGATGAATAGGTTTCCCTAATTAGTGGGTTGTGGGCAATGTTTTGAAAATCGGACCGGACCGGCCGGTTCGACCGGTTGAACCGCGAACCGGCCATGGCACCGGTCCGGTTCTATGGCAAAGTTGACTTTGCCAGAAAACCGGTCAAAAACCGGTCGAACCGCGAAAACCGCCGAACCGGATTGAACCGGCGGTTTCCGGTTTTCAACTTTTCCCCCCCTTTTTTTTTTACTTTTTGCAAAATGCAACTATCAAAATTCGAACTCAAGACCTTTGTAATAGAAGACCAATGTATTAACCGTTGCACTATCACATCTTATTAGTTTTTTTGATAACTTATTTATATAAAACAAATACTCATATTTCTTTTTTCCATTTTTCTTACAAAATCTCATCCTCTCATGGCTCTTTTTTTCAATCAAAAACTCTTTCTCTCTCTTCTTTTATCACTCCCTTTTTAATCAAACCTCTTTATTTTTAATTTATTGATATTTTCTTCCATCTTTTAATTTTGTTTTTGTCCATTAAATTGAAAAACGTTAAAAAAGAATTATTTTTCTTTAACCCAAATTATTTAATGCCACAACCACTCACATTTATGTCATTTTTTGTTTCTTATCAAGTTTACATTTCTATTTTCAATTCTCTTGACTTCCTTCAAATTCCAAATTTTCTTTTTTAAATTCCAAAACGTAAATTAAAATTTAAGTTCACAATATCTAAATTCTCATAGACGTGAATTTTGTATAATTTCAAAATATTGTGATATTTTTAGGTTGGATTTAGATATAATTGAAATTGAAATGAAATTTATTTGTTTTTAACTTATAATTTAAAAAGTTTATTTTTAAAAATCCAAGTTATTAAAAAATAATAAACCTTTCATCATATAAAGTATTAAATTAGTCCATTACATGTCTTATTTTGTATATATATATATATATTTATATAAATTATTTTAAAAAAATTCATTGAACCGGGGTTGAACCGGTCCGACCGGTTGAACCTCGACCCTTTCACTTCACCGGTTCAATTAACGGTCCGGTTTTTAAAATATTGGTTGTGGGTAGAGCCACCAGTTCATGTTTCGTGAATTTGATGCTAGGAACAGAATGGCTAAATTTTGGATATTTATGTTTTGGAAATTTGAGATTTTGACAGTCACTAGCCTGTTTTTTTGACACATTTGGAAGGACAAATAGGGAAAATTTTCAAAAAATGAAAAGCATAAAGTTATTAGTACAAATGTCTGTAATATTAGTACAACTCGATAAATAGTAGAAGTTATTGGAAGTTAATAATTATCCATTGTTTACTTGTGGTGGTTATATGATGGTAAGATCATAACAAAAATTTAAAAATATATAAAATGATAAAATATTTAACACCAAAAGCCAAACTCCTCATGCCTTATATACTATAAAGGAAGAGTACACACACAATTCTTGGAAACAATTCATGGTTGAGATCTTTTAGTTTGAATTTTATATAGCAAAGAAAGTCCGATAAAATTGGAAAAATATGAAGGGTCTATGTGTTAATAATATGTTTTAATTCAATTCATGGTTGAGATCTTTTACTTTAAATTTTATATAGCAAGGAAAGTCCGATAAAATTGGAAAAATATGAAGTATCTATGTGTTGATAATATTTTTTTAATTATAGTATACATGCGAGAGCTCAAACCCAAAACTTTTCATTTAACTCTCTCCACTAAACCAACCAATCCATCCTTTCTCCCTGTGCTAGTCTATGTGTTTGATAATGCGTGCATATACAGTTGTACATATACTTTGTTTGGTTTTTAACGTGTACTAAGAAATTTAAACTTCTAAGACACTGTATATGACTAACTAATTACCCGTCCATATCACATGATAATGTAGATATTAAGATGGTAAACATAAAGCCAATATCAAAACAAGGATAAAAAGACAACAAAACTACATCTAAATAGCTATAATATGTACTGTTCATTTACAGAATTTTTCACAATTTTAAATTTATCTACCATGCACATAAGAAAGAAGTGAGCATTAGTGTATTACTTTCTCCTCTTACTAGGTGGCCTTCTGTTTTTTTGACAAGTAGCATGCTTCTAATTTTAGAAAGTTTTTATTTATTTTTTTTGGTCAATTGTCAACTTATACTCCTATTTCTACTCTAACTTACATTAAGAAAGGGCCCAACTAGGTCAGGGGGACAAGAGAAAGAGGATCCCATCTCTAGACCAAAGAAGTGCAGTACTACACTGTCTTTGAATTTTGATTGACTTGCAATCAATCCTGCACTTTATACTTTCTCCGGTGACCAATGATAATTATATATTTTTACGTGTTTTTAGCGTGTTTTATTAGTTAGTTTTGGTATGTTTTAATTACTTTTATAACTAATTAACTAGGATTTTGGTAAAAATATAAATTCTGTGGTTTAAGTGGCAAAAATTGCATTTCTATGGATTTTAACGGTAAAAGCTTCATGTTTTTGTAGGTTTAATAATTCAATCATCAAATGGAGTGATCGGAAAAAATAATTGGATGATTGATGATGATTGAAGTGGTTTAAAGAAGATATGAAGTGCAAAACATTCAAATGAAGAAATGCAAGTGAAGACAGTTTTGACACATTGTCGTATTTCGGCAATATCTTGAGCTATAAGCATCAGATTGAGGTGATTCTTATACCATTTCGAAACTAAGAGATACATCTACATTTGGTATGAAGACATTAAAATCCAGTTCAGTCGTCTTCCTTGTCAAACAGTCGAAATACAGAAGCACATGTGCATGGTCGAGTGCTGGAACTGAGCTCTGACCAGGTGATGATATTTTGGTCATATCGCGGTCCACAGAGGTCCAAATTGATGATTCTTGAAGTATTGGAAAGCTAACTCAAAGGGCTACAACTTTTATGTTTTGCACAAGAGTTAGTTCGGCCTCTATCATTGAGAAAATAGCAGTTAAAATGAGGTCAAATGCACATAATTGAATACGCTACTTGGCAATACGTGGGTTGTAGTCGCGTATTCCATAGTCGCATATTGTGGCCTGATTTCTGCAAATTGCTCAGCCACTTGCTCTACTTTCACACTACTTTCCAGCTTAACTCCAGACAAGAATTTCGGCTGCACATGTTCAAGGAACCTTTTGGAAGAAAAAAGAGACTTTATGTCTTGTCCAAAAACCACCTTTTTGACTCTCTTAGCACTAGAAATGTTAGAATCATCGAAGAGGAAAGGTAGAGAGACTAGAGTTAGTTTTTATCAGATTTTAGCATTAGAACTTAGAGGTTAGTCTTGTTTTGTTCTCTCTAGCTAGAGCATTTTGTGAGAACAATTGGAGACTTCATTGTACAACTCAGTTTGTTGAAGAAATAGAAGATCATAGGGAGCTTCTTCACTAATCTTGGCTAAGCTTTCGTTATCTATCTTTTACTTGTGATTCAATATGTGTTCTTGCAATGAAGTTATGCTCTTTCTTGATACATATTATATGAGTAGCTAAATTTCTAGATCTAGGGAGTAGATGAAGCTTATGGCTGCTTGATATGAAGTGAATATGATTTACACTTATTACACCTTGTATTAACTTGTATATTTATGCATGTTTATCACTTGTTGTTGCTTGATCACCAATAGCAAGCTTTTAGTTGTTATTATTCAATGAAAGTTGGTAATAATGATGGAACAACATGAATAGAGCTTAAGTAGTCGACTCATGAGAATAGAGGTACACTTAGGTAGATTAAACTTGCATTTCATGAAGGAAACAAAAATAGATCTAGTTATTCACCATGAGATTAGGGAGAACTAATCTACTTTAGGCCATTTTATCATGAGAATGAGATTGGTAATGTTGGAAATGAATCTCTAGTTAAACAAGAGTTGTAACAAGAGGTAAATCTATTCATTTGTATCTTTTATGCCATAAGTGGAATCTATATCCCTAGACTCAAGTATTTAGTGAATTTTCTCCATTGTTACCTTGCAAATATCTAGTTAAGTTTAGTTAGGTATTAGTAATTACATATTCTTTTGCTTAAATCTATTATTAGTCTAAATAATAGAGTAAGCAAGGACTTAGTGCTTGCAAAGTTGCTCCCTGTGGGATCGACCCGATATAAACCCTAACTACTAGCTTGACCTGTATGCTTGCAGTAAAACGGATGCAATTCGGAATTAAACTTGCACTTATATCAAAAACCCATCAACCAACTCACCTAAGGAGAGTTGGTTAAATGAATAGAGTTCATCTTTACTTAAATTAAACCTCGTTGCTTCAAGAAAGTATGGGCTTTATTCGCTTCTTGTAGGCTCAATGGATTGACTCTAATTTCATTATTATTTTTAATTATCTAGTTAAGCAAATGTGTTGTCTAATGCATGGCCCTTGTCGCGACCTATTTCCGATCGAAAAAGAGAAATTAGAAATTTACTTTTTTGAAAGAGAAACGGTTTTGAAACAAAAGGGCATAAAATGAGACATAGAAATGCAACAATTTTTGGCCCAAAAAATAGTTTAAAAAGCATTTTTTGAGACAAAAAAAAAAAGGATTCGCCATTTTAGGGATACCAAGTACCATGAAAAATAATTTAAAAAGGTAAAAGAAAAAAACCCTTTTTAAACAACTATTGGTATTTGAAAACAAGAGAAAAATGTTTGAAAGTCACAATTGTGGAAAGGGAAGCTAGGATATGATTGTTCGAACCCTAAGCACCCTTTCACACCTAGTCAAAGTTAGTTACGAGATTTAGTCTAATTTTTCTAAAATAACCATTGACTTATTGCATTTGGATCCATTTATATGGATGCAAATCTAAACCTATAGGGTATCAGGAGGGACAAAATGTTTTTTTAAGATTTAATTGGTACAACGCATGAATTGCGAAACTTAAATTGGTCCTTGAAAGGGTCACAAGTGATGCAAAATGCGACTCAAAATAAAAGAAAATTATATCTTGTATATATAGGTATAAGTCTCCAAAGAAAAGAAATGCAACATAATGGGTATGGAAAACTAAAATTTGTGACTCAGTATTCCTTCTTGTAGATAATTAATGGGATGTTAAGATTAAAGAGCCATGATCACCCATTTTCATATTCTAAAGGTGACTCTTCTAATCTAAATAAACAAATGAACTAACTTATTTCTAAATTCTTACATGAAATGCAAATTTAAATGAAATGGTTTGAACACATATAAGATAGGAGGTAAAATAGGGGAAACAGTATGTAAATGAGAAAAAATCCTAAAAATAGAAAAAATATGCATGAAAATGAAGTGTATGGCACGCAATACATGAATCTAGCACCTCAATAGGCTTACGGGTCTAGTGTTGGGCTAACTCACTTCTACAAGTTTTCACCAGCATTGGGTTAGTAAAGAAATGGAGGGAAAATCACAACTAGCATTGGATTAGTGCGGTAACATCATACATTCACCATCATAACAGAGGAATAAAGCATAAATTAAAACAAATAAATATATAAGAGTAAACAGAGTATATAACACATAAGTATGACATCTAAATGCAAAAATCAAAAGAAGGAAAATAAAAACACATATGTCACATAAAGACACATATAACTTCTCTACTTGGGGTACCTAATAATAAGTTAAAAAGGAAACGATAAGGAAATGAGCATATCTAACTTATCTATAACATATGTGGAAAAATACAAAACCTAATTACAACTCTTTCTAATAAAAGAAAGAGTAAATCTTATATACATTGACAGTGTATACACTATCACCGTTAGATTCATGACATATGGGCAAAACTTGAATTTTAAATTCAAATTTTGCATATTTGTTATTCATCCAACACTAACAATGTATACTGTCAGTGCAGAAAAGATTAATCCTAAAAGAAATATAACATATCTATTACATTTTGGATATTCAAGTACCCTCCAAATAAGAAAGCTAAAACTAAGTAAATAAATATGCAAATAATTAACGTTAAACAGGAACATATAAAGCATATAACCACATAAAATCACATAAGAGCACATATTTTGAAAATTCAAGAGATTATAGGAGTACCTCTCCTTTGAAGTGGTGACTAAAATGATAGAATGAAAAATTATCTATGCTCAAAAAATCAACAAAAGTGTCAAAGTATCAATTTAATTGATCATCAACCAACAAAAAATGCAATTCATTGAAGAAAACTCACTAAAGTGACATAACAAGTACTAAACTAACACTCCAAATATAGAAAAAAGATTAAAGAGACAAGGACAAATTCAATGATAAAGACAACAAGGATTTTTAGGGACTAAAGTGAGAAAAATAAAAGCTTTTAGGGTTAAGTATATTTTTTTCTAAATATAGGGGCCAAAGTGTAAGTTATGAAAAATTAATTTTACTACCCCTTTATTTATAAATTACTGAAACTTAACCTATTTTAATTACCCATAACGACTATCATGCAAACAACCCAAGGACTATTTACTCTGACTTCTAAAGTTATGAAATTACAATTCACTTAAACCCTAATTATACTTGAAAAGTCAAAATTAATTCACCAAGACAATCATAAACATGATGGGAAAAGTCAAGAAATGAAAAGGAAGAATTGTCATTTTCTCAATTTTTAGGCCTTAACATATTTATTTAAAATATTAGGGGCAAATTGTAATATTTCTTTATGGACTTAGATGAAAATTCAGCAACCATTTAATACTATAACAACACAAATAAATTGTAGAAAATTAGAAAGTGCCTAAAATATGCAAAATATCTAAAATTATGTATTAAAAGAAAATTGAAAAAAAGATAAAACAAAAGTTCTGTCCATGTTTCTTTAATCCAACTTTGACATAAACAAATCTACACATTTAGGCCAAGTCTTTTGGTCCAAATCAGACTATCAAAGTAATTCTAAAAGAATACATAAGTCAGAATGAAATAAACAAACAAGCCCAACTCAAAATTAAAGCAACTCAAATTTGGAAGCCTAGCAAACCTACATTTTGTAAATTACTAAAACCCAAGTTTCAACCCACGAGTAAACTCCAAAACAAAACTATGTAAAAACACAAATAAAATCATGTAAAACCACAAGCAAACCCAAGTTAAAATATTAATTTAGCCCACATTGTAACCCAAAACCCAACTCAAACAACATAATAATTTCTTTAAGGATAACTTTTTTTAGACATTGTCAGTATATAATTTTTTATACTAGCAGGTTTAGATCAAATTATATAATATGAATTTAAATTTGAAATTCAAATTATACATATGTGATATACATCCAAAATTGTTAGTGTAAAAAAATCACTATACTAACAGTGCATAAAAAGTTGATCATTCTTTTATACCATGAATGAAAAGAAAAGAAAAGAATAAAAAATAGAAATAAAACACAGAGACTAAAGCAAACGAAACAATAGAGGCTGGAAAAAAGAGAAAAAATGGAGACAAAGCATATACAAAACTTTGACCAAGTCTAACCAAAAGGTTTCGCCGGAACATGGGAACTTTTTGGCTATCATGGCTAGAACTCACTACAACAAAAAATGGCCTTTCCTGACATGCCTATGAGAAGACTTTTTGGTTTGTGTCATTATAACAATCCTATCATGACACTTATTATCAACTCAATAATATATACTATAATTTTTTTTATTTTATCTAATATAAAAATAATAATGTGCCTTTAGACTACCTATCATGACACTTAAGAAAATGTGAGATGTACAAAAAAAAAAAAAGACACAAAACGACAGCATTTGATTTTGGCGGAAGATTCATTTGCCAAAACACTTAGTGAATACTCCAAAGTTTCATTTTGGCGGCCAAAAGACTTAGTGAAAATTTTCTTCTTGTCATCTCTCTTACTTCTCCTCAAACAAGCTATCTCAGCCAAAAGAAAATTGTAGGAATCCAGGCACCTTGAAAACCATCTTCATCTATCTAACTTCAACTGTTGTCCCTTGGCTAATATTGAAAACCATCTGTTTTTTTGCGAAATTGGATTGATTATAAACAAACAGACAAAGACAAGCAGCCATCACTACAAGAAAATTGGTCTTTAGCGACATCACTGTTACTAGCACTGTTTATTGACGACTTTCTCTAGCCATCACTGATATTTGTTTAGTGACGACTTATTGCTGTCATTATAACTTTCAATATATTAGTAATAACATATTGTCTTCAATTTTTTACAATTTCTTGCAATATATTTTTTTTTGTTAGATGCTGCAATATACTATTAATAGCATTGGATTGTTTATAATGAAACTATTTGATTGCCATATAATTTGAACATCATTATTTTCAATAATAAGATGTATCCTATTTTTGCAATTATGAGAAATTTGTATAAAATTATAGCACCTATAAGAACTACTAGAAATGTAATAAAAATACATTTTCACTCATATGAAATTAACAAATTTTGCCACCTATGAATTATGATCCAAATCTAGTTAAAATACAAGGCAAAAAAAAAGGGGCGCAAATTTTAAAATTCAAGGCAAAAAAAGTGGCGGACTCTTGTCTAATTGTCTTTTACTGTGTAGACGCAAAACAAAGCTTTTCTAAGTGTTGAACTCTCTCACAAATCACCTCTACCTCACTTTCACTCAGACGCCCACTCTCAACTCTACCTCCACCTCACTACTACAATCTCAATCTCTCCGACGATTGAAGACCAGTGAAGTACCATGGCTCTCTGGCATGAAGACCAAGTAATTCTCCAAGTGTCTGCAGCAAAGGTTAGTTCTTTCCCTCTCCTCTTTCTCTCTAAAATAATTTGCAAATATTTTGGCCCTAAGCCTGTTTTTTTTTCTGAAAATTTCTACCTGCATTCTTGTCGAATCTGCATTTAGGGTGTAATATATGGTTATTTACATGATTAATCTTTTCATCCCTAGAAATTTTATTGCCCTAATTTTTAACTTCGGGGAAAAATTTGTTAAAAGTTTTTGCCTTGTCATCATGAATCCCCTAGATTAATTGCATCATCTGCCTCTTGGCCCGCTTGGGAAGGACTTGCTACTTCCCAACCATTTTTTGCACAAAACCCAGCTACAGCTGGACTTGGCAGGGGGAGAGTTGAACAAAAATTGACCAGCGATTGGAAAATTTTGGTTGTTGTCGTTGGTAGTGTAAAATGTTGACCATACTTTCTGCTTCTTTCCCTCATTAGACAAACCTACCCAACAAACTTAGAAAACATTAAATTAGGTGTGTTTTGCCACTAGTTTTTAGGGTTGATTTGGTTTATCTAGCAAGCTAATTGGAGCATTTGTATGGGTGCGCAGAATTGGAACAGATGGGATGTTATGTGCTTGATCTGACCCTATTTTTTTCCCTCAAAATTCAATCTGATTGAGTAGGCTGGGTATGTATCATATGGAGGGGTTGTTCATGACTTGAAATCTCCTTTGGTTATTCTTTTTCAGACTTGGGAGTTGATGTTGTGTAGTTTGAGATGTATAATTTTGGGACTAGCTTAAAATTATAATCACACTTACAACTTATAATTCAGACTTTGGAGCTTTCTTTTGCATCTTCTGTGATGGGACATAATCTGTCTTGTTTTTTAATGAATTGTTGTTATTCGTACCTGACATGGTTGGAAAATTCAAGAAAAATGCTGAACAAGCTGAAAAGCGCTCAGCTGAGTTGGAAATTCAAGTCCAAACTCAATAGCAACTTATGCAAAGGCTGGAGAACTGACAAGCTGAAATGCAAAACCAACAAATTGAAATGCAAGACCTTCTTAAGGCTTTGAAAGTTGAATTGCAGTCTAGGAAGTAGGGCAAAGAGAGTATATCTGGCAATGATAAATGGTAAACTATCTTTCTCATACAAGCATTTGATTTAGCCTCGCTTTTGTCTTTACTAAAATTTGGGGAAACTATTTTGTAGGCTTTGTATCAAGAAACTTTAGCAATGAACGCCTCTCCAAACAATTTTACCTTAAAGAAAGGAAATGGAGACTCTACACAGGAACAAAGCACAGCTCCTTTTGAGCACTAATGCAGAACTTCCCTCCTTTGGAGGTAAAAACTTTAAGACATTCCTTTTAGTATAGTTCAAATTTTTCGCGAAAGCAATGGATGCAATGCACATTTTGCTATCCATGATTGCAATTTGATGTACTGAAAAGTTATTAGGTAATATATGGTTTCACCATAAATACGAAAACAACCTAGTATAGGTTTTTTATTGAGTGATCTCTCGTATGTTTCCATTTTCTACATTCCCTGATTCACGAGGAAGCCAAGAAAAGATAAAACAAACTCCTGATTCATGTGGAAAACATTAACACCAAAAAGAAACTAAATTCTTGATCCACTAGGTAATTACATTAAGTATTTAAAAGGCCCTGGTCAAGGATAGGACAACAATACATCATTAAGTTTTCCAGTCTGTTTACCGGAGGGCTGCTATAAGTCTTCTCTAAAGGTAAATCTTGGCTCGTGATTTTTCTTGAAACTGAAAAATATGTGTTTTAATTTTGTGGGTTTTTGGTATAAGCTGATCAAAGAACGGTCTTTAGTCTTTGTGAGGAAGATTAAGGATGTTGCATGGCCTTTTCTGGATATTAAGGATGGAAGTTGAGTACTAAAATGGGTTGATTTTGTACTCTGTTTTATGAATTAAAGAGGTTGCTTCTACTTTGCAGCTACATTTTTGGTAGTAATCATGTCGGTGGTTAGTGGTTGTATAGTAAATTGAGGACTAGTAGTCAGTTTTGTTTGATTCAATTGGGCCTGCAGATGATGTTCATTAGTGCTTTCCATGTATTTGTTGTGAAAGGGTTGTGAAAATTGTAAATGTTCCAAGAACCATTTCTTGTTCTGTTCTTTCTTTTTTTGGTTTTCTTTTTTTTTAAGAGGGGGGGGGGGGGGTGGGGAGAGGAGGGTCAGGGGGCAGGAGATTGGGTTTATTGGACTTTGTGGTTGGTATAAGAGGATGAGTGGTGTAATTATGGTTGTTGGCAAATATGAGATGGTAATTAATAGATGAAATTAGAGCTTCCAGGTGGGAAACGTTATGATCTTTTCTCTAGCTAATATTTAAGAAGTAAATGGAACTAAAGCTTCATGACCAGCTACTGCTGCACATTTATGTATTGGCTTTATGGGCATTGAGTTGCTAATACTTATTCTGAAAGCTTTTAACTTTACGCATTGATCTGTCTTGTAATTGCTGATATGAAATGCATGTAACTAGTTTTGCTAGTAGTTGACTTTATGTTACTGAGTGGATACAAGGTTTAGTTTTTCATTGATAGCAGATTGATCTTAAGTATGAGTGGGTTGCAAAATTTCCCCCTGGAAGTGATTATTTCGTGGAATACAGAAAATTTGAACAAATTTAAATCCTTAGAATGGTTCCTAACTTTGAATCAAACAAAATGACATAGCTCGTGGCCTAACCCAGAATAGTGGAAAAGGGGTTCATGTCTTTACATTGTGGCTCTTAGGTCTCATCATGAATGGCTTCGCCTCTGGAATCATGGCAATTTAATTTGATCTTTAGCTAATACATTGTGGCTTTTCTGGAAAGCTCTTGTTAGTATGATGATCTAATGATCCCCACAAACTTTGTGCACAGGTGGAACCAACTGAAGATTGATAGGGACTTCGTGGTTATAACTGAAGGCTCTCATTTCATTGGAAAGTTTGGAAGCTACTGTTAGTTCTTTTAACTTGTTAGGGATGAGAATCTTTTAGTTTGTGCACAAGAGAGTATTTCAAGTTTGTGTACATGAGAATGTTTTAGTACTTGTTTGGGATTTTAGTACTTACTATGTTTGTACTTGTTACCGACTTTTACTTCAACAAATTATATTTGAGCAGTGACTTTTTCTTTTAAATTACTATATGCATTCTGCTCTTTGGGATAATTTTACAAGTTCTTTGGGTTTCTGATTGATGGAATGTATAGCAGGGAGCACTACTTGCAGGTTGCTTCCATATAAAAAAAAACAGAAAAAAACTCCTGGCAATTAAAAGTGGTATCATAGCTTAGTTTCTAAAGCAATATCTAATGACACATGGGAATGTCGTCCAAAGCAATGTAAATTGACTAGACTAAGTGTCCTTAAAAGCCATATATTAAGACAACTCAAGATGCCTTCATAGAATTCGATATCCTATTGATGTACTATACCTATCCTGACACTTTCGATTATCATGAGAAGCAATTTTTGTTGGCAGACGGGATGCTATAACAACATAGTTTTCCTGACACATTTCAATGTTACGAGGCTATCCTCACATTGGAAGGGACGACACTCGTCCTAGGTGTGAAGAAAGGTAAAGTGTCAGGTTAGATTATCTATACTGGCACTTTTAAATGCCAGGAAAGGTCATTTTTGTTGTAGTGATTTCACCATAAAGTTGTCATAATAGCTTTTAAAGGGAACTTTTTATATAAAAAAGATCTACACAACATCAGAAACATGACCAATGCATCAAATCCAATCCAGAGACCTCATATTTTCATGTAAAAATAACCAAAGCACAAGAACACAAAGAGACTCAACCTCATGTTCCCTCCTTAAGACTCAACAAAAATAAAAGAAAATCATATTATCAGATTCCTTAGATGGTAAGGAGCAAAACATACTAAAATTTCTTGGGTCAAAACAATCACATCAAAATATGGATGCCATTTTCCACACATGAAAGTTTCAAAGGAAATAGGTTTCTTATTTTTATTTGCAAACTTGAGATTCTCTGATTCCAACATGCTTTTTGACCCAAAACGAGACATAAACTACCATAGAACTTTAGCAATGACACAATTTAAGCAAATATAGATCTAAACCAAACTTGGAACAAGCCAAGATAAGAATGAGATAAGCTTTTTAATCTACATGGCATGGGAATGAAAAAAGGGTTTGATATGATTACTTGTGATGTTTTGACGAAGACTCAAACAAGAGATCCTCAAAGATAAAAGAACTCGAGTAATCAATGGACCTAGGAAACTTGCTGGAAACAATGGCTAGCAGTTGGTTTCTGGTTGTCTTTGAGCCTGATTTTAAGGCCCTTAGAATACTCTTTTCAAGAGGTCACCAATAGAGAAAATGCTCTACCACAATCCTTAAAAATGCAGAAAATGTTAGAAATATCCACTTATTTTTAGTTAATCAGGTTTGTTTGTTTTATTCTACCTAATTAGTGGAATTAGTGGGGTTAGTGGAATAGCTAGTGGAATTAGTGGAGTAGCCAGTAGAGTTAGTGGGATATGAGTTGAGTATCAGATTTACAATGAAATAAAGTCTAGTCCTTTGCTTCTCTTATTATTTTTCAGTAATTGTATCAGTGGTATCAGAGCTAGGTTCGTGAGTGAAAACAAAAGTGAGTTGTGAGAATTGTGTTGGTAAGTCACGATGGCCACCGACTACTTTGTGTAGCCAGCAATTCCTCGCTTTGATGGTCACTATGATCATTGGAGCATGCTATTAGAGAACTTCTTGAGATCCAAGGAGTATTGGCAGATTCTCGAATTTGGAGCAGCAGAGCCAAAAGCAGTAGTATTGTTAGAGGTGCAGAAAACGGAGTTGGAAGCATTGAAGTTGAAAGATCTTAAAGCCAAGAATTACCTTTTTGAAGCTATTGATCAAGCCATCTTCGAGAGAATTCTTAGCAAAGATACCTCCAAACATATTTGGGACTCCATGAAGAAGAGGTATCAAGGAAATGCGAAGGCAAAATAGGTATAGCTTCAAGCTCTTTAGACCGAATTTGAGACTTTACGCATGAAGTCAAGCGAGTCAGTCACAGATTCTTTCGCAAGAACGATGGCAATCGCTAACAAGATGGGGATCCATGGAGAGAATTTGGGCGATGTCACCATTGTCGAGAAGATCCTTCGATCGATGACAGCAAAATTTAATTTTTTTATGCTCTATAGAGGAATCGAAAGATATTGATGCACTTTCAATTGATGAGTTACAGAGTTCTTTGCTGGTTCATGAGAAAAAAATTAACCAGCAAGAGAAAGAGAAGCAAGCATTGAAGGTTTCAACAGAAAGTCACTCAACATGGAGAGGAGGCAGAGGCAGAGACAGAGGTAGAGAAAGCAATGATCGTGACAACCAACAACAACAATACCAGCGCAAAGAAAATCAATTTCAAAGAAGAAGAAGAGGACAAGGAGGCCATCAATCAACAACTCAAAGGCCAAGTCAGCAGACAAGTCTAATGTTGATTGCTACAAATGTCATAGGTATGGCTATTATCAGTCAGAATGTCAAATTAATTTGAATAGACAAATGGAGAAAAAACTAACTTTGCAGGAAAAAAAAAGAAGTGTCTCTTTTGATGGTCTAACGGATGTTCTTTTGATCCCAGACTTAAAGACAAACTAGCTTAGTGTGGGTCAGTTGTTAGAAAAGGGGTATAAGATTTCTATCAAGAATGGAATATGTCGGGTTTAACATGCAAAGTTGGGCTTAATTACTCAAGTTAAGATAACGGCAAATCGTATATTTCTACTCTATTTGCAAAACTCGACTCATTCATGTTTCTCAGCAAAATCGAAAGATGTGGCATGGTTATGGCATTTTCGTTATGAACATCTAAACTTTAGTGGATTAAAGACTTTGCAACAGAAAAATATGGTGGTTGGTCTACTTTAGATTACAATTCCTTCAAAAGTTTGTGAAAAGTGTGTCATTGACAAACAACATCGGGATAGCTTTCTAAAAGAAAAATCGTGAAGAGCAAAGATCGTATTGGAGTTGGTTTACTCTGATTTATGCGGACCCATAAATCTGCTATCTAATGGTAGAAAACGTTATTTTGTGACGTTTATTGATGGTCATAGTCGAAAAATTTTGATTTATTTTTTGTAGGAAAAATCTAAAGCATTTTCAGTTTTCAAAAATTTCATGACTCTTGTCGAAAAAGAAGCAGGCAAGTCTATAAAGATTCTTCGTAGTGATCATGGTGGAGAATATAACTCACAAGAATTTGTAAATTTTTGTGAGGAGCATTAAATTCATAAGCAACTTACAGCAGCCTATATGCCACAACAAAATGGTGTTTCGGAGAGGAAGAATCGTACAATCTTGAACATGGTGATGACCATTTTGATAAGAAGTGGTGTTCCAATAAGTTTTTGGGCTGAAACTATCAATTGGAGCATTTACATACTGAACAGAAGTCCCACACTTGCTGTTGAAAATATGACGTTTGAGGAAGTATGGAGCGGACGAAAACCAACAGTAGATCACTTCAAGATTTTTGGATGCACTGCCTATACTCATATTCCAAGCAAAAAGAGGACAAAACTATATAATAAGGGAGAGAAATACATTTTTCTTGGTGTTAGTGATCAATCAAACACCTATAAGCTTTATAATCCTATTACTAAGAAAATTGTCACCGGTCAGGATGTAATTTTAGATGAGGAAAATTTTTGACCATGGAGCAGCAATGTTATTAAACAACAAATACGTACTGATTTTAATGGAGTTAATGAAGAGAACAGGCAGCAGTCAACAAAACAAATTCCACCAGATGGTTCAGATGATATTCCAAGTTTCCAAACGGTAGTCGAAGATGAAAGATGGCCTCAATGCATTACAAAAAGCCTACATGGATGATCGATTATGAGGTAATTGAAATTGACCAATCTGAGGATCCACTTACATATTTTGCTTTATTTTTTGATTATGATCCTACAGTTTTTGAGAAGGCTATCAAAGATTCAAAGTGGCAGAAGGCAATAAATGAAGAAATTACAGCTATTGAACAAAACAACACATGAGAGTTAATTGATCTTCTAGAAGAACAAAAGTCAATTGGTGTCAAGTGGATGTACAGGACAAAATTGAAGGAGAATGGAGTAGTCGACAAGTACAAGGCACGTTTAGTAGCTAAAGGCTGTAAGTAAGAATTTGAGGTGGATTATGGAGAAATCTGTACTCCAGTCGCAAGGCATGATGCGATCAGGATAGTGATTGCATTTGCAACACAACATTCATGGTTTATCTTCCAGTTGGATGTGAAATCAACATTTTTACATGGTAATCTATAGGAACAAGTATTCATTGATCAATCTCCTAGTTATGTGAAGGTTGGAAGTGAACATAAGGGATACAAACTCAAAAAGGCATTATACAGGTTAAAACAAGTCCCACGTACTTGGTATAGTTGTATAGATCCTTATTTTTCTAAAGAGGGATTTAAAAAATGTCTATATGAGCATACACTTTTTATAAAGATTGAAGATAGAGATAGATTGCTCATTGTTTGCTTATATGTTGACGATCTTATTTCTGTTGGAAATGATAGTGCCATATTTGACAAATTTAAAAAATCTATGATGGCTAAATTTGATATGTTTGATCTTGGAAAAATGCATTACTTTTTGGGCATTGAAGTGGTGCAATCTACTGCTAAAATTTTTGTCTCTCAAAGGAAGTACGTGCAAGAAATTCTGAACAGGTTTCAAATGAAGAATTGTAATTCTGTTAGTACGTCAGTTGAAGTGGGTTTAAAATTCATCAAAGAACCTCAATGAAAGAGGGTTGATAGCACCTTTACAAGCAAATTGTGGGAAGTTTCATGTATTTGACAGCCATAAGGCATGATATTATGCATGCTGTAAGTCTTATTAGTAGATACATGGAAAGCCTAAGGGAGACACATTTTCTAGCTGTCAAGAGGATTCTTCGATACTTGCAGGGAACCATTGAATATGGGTTGTTCTACAAGAATGGCGAAAAATCAAATTTATTTGGTTTTACTGAAAGTGACTCTGTAGGCGATCTTAATGATAAAAAGAGTATGTCTAGCTATATATTCATGATGGGTTCAACAACTATTTCATGGTGTTCAAAGAAGCAACCAATGGTTACTTTATCAACAACTGAAGCAGAGTACGTAGTTGCAACGGCTTGTGCCTGTCAAGCAATTTGGCTAAGGAATATTCTTGAAGAGCTGTATTTTCAACAAGAAGGAGCTACTACAATTTACTGTGACAATAGTTCTGCCATCAAACTCTCCAAAAATTCAGTTCTACATAGAAGAACCAATCACATAGATGTGAGATTTCACTTTTTAAGAAAGCTCACAAGGGATGGAATAATTAATTTTTTCCACTACAAAAGTGAAAACCAAATTGCTAACATAATGACCAAACCATTGAAGTTATCCATATTTCAGAAATTAAGGAAACTACTTGGAGTTTGTACAGTTAATAAATCTTATTAAACTGAATGTTTGGAAAATTTTCAGTTTAAGGGAGGAATTGTTAGAAATATTCACTTGTTTTTAGTTAATCATATTTGTTTGTTTTTTTCTACCTAATTAGTGGAGTTATGGAATAGCTAGTGGAATTAGTGGAATTAGTGTAGTAGCTAGTGGAGTTAGTGGAGTTTGTGGGATGGTTAATGGAATTGTTTTGAACTCTATAAATAGAGCAATTTCATGTTATGAGTCCTTTACTTCTCTTATTATTTTTCAGTAATTGTATAAAAAAAAACTTTAAAAAAGAACTAGAAATGAAAGAGAAAATCATCTCTCAATAGCCCTGTGTAGTTAGACAATTTTTCTTGGGTTTTTCTCTAGAACAATTTTCTGTTCTTTCCATTTTCTCTCATTTTTTTGGTTTTTTCTTTTCTTTGTTTTTTTTTTTTGTTTCTGCCATTTCTCCTTTGATAACTTTTCCTCTAGAAACCCTATTTATGTAGTAGAAATCCCAGATAGAAGGGTGAAGATCAATTCTTAGGGAGAAAGAAATAGGACGTGGCTCTTCTTGGATCCTTTGATTAAATATTCTAATAAGATTTCATACCAAGTATGAGTTGGAAGAGATTTTACGATTGTGTAATGAGAAACAAGAAGGAAATATCTCAAAAAAAAAAAAAAAGAGGAGACCTCAAGTACTATTTTGCAGCATGAAGAAGATGAAGAAATAGCGCACGTGAAGGCAGATTTTTTTTTTCCGACCAATTGGATTGTTTTTGCTTTTGGACTTTAGTGGTCTTTTGCTTGGCTTTTGTGTGGTCTTTTGTTTGGATTAGGGCTGCAAGTGAACCAAGCGGCTCGATTCAAAGTTCGACTTGAGTTTGATCAATATCGAACTCGAGTCGAGCTCAAGTTGGCCAAATCGAATTCGAACTTGAACTCAAGTTTAAAATATTAAGCTCGTTAGGTCTCGCAAGTTCGAGTATATATATTTTTTATTTTTTTTATTTTAATAGTAAAATTACACATATATCCCTAATATTTTATTATTTATTAAGAAAAAATAATTATTTGTTGTTTTTATTAGAATAATTTCCAAAAACTCGAGCTAATGAGCTACTCACGAGTCAAAAATTCGAGCTACATTATGAGTAGACAATTCGAGCTACTCGCGAGCCAGAAATCGAGCTACAGCTCGCGAGTCTTATCGACTCGAGCTCGAGCTTGGCTTTTCTTTAGTCGAGCCAAAAAAATAGAGCTCGAGCCTACCTGTTATTAAGTCGAACTCGACTCGATAAGTCTAAAACTTGACTCGTCTCGACTCGTTTGCATCACTAGTTTGGATCTTGTGTGAGCTTTTGTTTTATCTTTTCTTTGGATGTTGCCCTCTTATCTTTTGGGTTTAGAGATTGGATCGAATTGATTTTTGTGATTGATTTTTTGAAAAGAATAAAATGCCAAATTTAAGTTCAAAACAAAGCTGTATAATAAAATAAATAACTAACATAGGTTCAAGAAAAGTTATAAATTAGAATCAAAATTTAATGTTTATAGTTTGCCCCTCTTTGTCTGGACCTCGTAGAATTTCCAGTCAAAGAAATGGATGGTATCGGATTTTTGCCCCACACCATACAAAAATGCAAATGGACATATAAGTGCCAGTGATAGACAACCATGGTATAAATAGATGGTAAAGTTTGAAAGATGCGATTGAACTGTTAAAGAATTGCCTACGTATCTCGTAAAGAAATCAGGTCAAGATGTAATTCATCTGAATGTGCAAAATTGCATGCTAAAGTAGACCTTGATTTTGAATTTTTTTGAGTTTTATTTTTTTGAATTTTTTCAAAAAAGGATGTAAGAGTGGCATGATGCTAAAATGAGACATATGGGATTTTTTTGGATGAAAGTGCTAGCAAATGAAATTTCATGAATTAGCGATGCATAAACACTTTTGCTGACAGAATCATTTTATGCTTTATTATAGAAGCAGTACTCTTTATAGGAGTGATTGACAAGGCATACGTGATCATTGAGGGTTGATCATAACTAGGACTGCAGACGAATTGAACCGCTCGTGAGCCGCTCGTGAGCTGCTCGAGTCTGAGTTCGACTCAAGTTCGATCAATATCGAGTTCAAGTCGAGTTTAAACTAACCAAGTCGAATTCGAATTCAAAAATATTCAACTCGTTAGCTCGCCGGCCGACTCGAATATATATATATATATTTTTATTGTAATAATAAAATTACATATATATCCATAATACTTTATTATTTGTTAAGAAAAATTATTATTTTATTCATTTTTTAAAAATTAAATAATTATTTTTTTATTTTTTTAAACTCGAGCTCGAACTTTACATTTTGAACTCGTGGAGATCGAGCTCAAGTTCGAGTTTCATAAAATTAAGTTGAGACTCAACTCGATTAGATTAAAACTCGCTTTGATTCGACTCGTTTGTACCCCTAATCGTAATTGACATGTGCTTGCCAAGGAAATGGCACTCTCCACTGGAGTTACTTGTGAGGTATGCACCAAAGAAAGTGATTTTAGCCTAAGTATGCTTGCTACGGAAGCGGTATCATGCAAGATTGATTGACAAGGCTTAACAATCCGAAGAAAGTGAACCAAGCCAACAAACGCATTCTACGGAAGTGGCGCTTCTCCAAAAGTGACTAACTTTGTAACAATAGGGATTTAGGGATTGAATTTGTAGAGATTTGAAATTTTGAAACTGACTTTGAAATTGATATGCTTGCTAAGGAAGCGGCACTTACTATAAAAGTGACTCACTTTTAAAATAATCAAGGACTTAAACTTGGAAATGAAGGGATTTGAAATTTGAAACTGACTTTGAAATTAATACGCTTGCAAAGGAAGGACATGTTTTTTTGGGCAAATAATAAGAGCTTTCAATGATCAAAGCAATAAGGCTGTTACACAATGGTATGGGGAAAAAATAAAAAATCACTACCACATCTTTCTCCATCGCGCAAGATACTAATTGTCTGCTATACTATTACACAAGGCATTTCCAGTCCAACCCCTACTCAAGCACAAGAAACCAGTTTTTCCTGAGTTTTTCGAAAACTTGTCCAAAAACTAGTTGCATATCTAACTGCTTCCACAATATCTTCCAGAATTCTAGAACAATCAACCGGTTTTGACTGAAAAATGACAGCATTCCTAAATCTCCATAACTGGTACACTATTGCAGCAAAGCACAATCTTCTCAATTGGTCCGTAGAGGAGTTTGATCTCCAATGTGTCGCAAGCCAAGCTAGATTCTCGTCCTAGGAGTATGATCCTCTAAAGGTCAGGCACCTATGCTGAACCTTAGTCCACACAGGTCTTGTCATGCAACAGTTGAAATATAGGTGCACCATGCTTTCCTCTTCTCTTTTACGAAAAACACACATGTTAGATATCAGATACAGCCCATTTTTGAAATCTATCCATTGTAGGTAGCTTCGTTTTACATAAAAGCCAAATGATAAAAGCATATCTTGGAACATAGCTTTTCCCCCAAATGAACTTAGTTCACGATACTTCTCCTTTCGTAGTATATAGAGCTTTCATGACAGACTTGGTATTGAACACTTCGGAACGGCATCCTTCCCAAACAACCTAATCCTGAAAATCTGTCAAGAGAACCGGACTTTCCGGTGTAGCCTCCTTTAATCTCCTCACCTCTGCTGTTTCCTTCCTTCCCGTAGACCATTTCCATTTTCCTTCTACTATGATCTCAGACACCAATGCAGAGGGACTACAATAGAAAATTTTGCAGGAGATTCCTTGTGAAACATATATACAAAGGCCCCAGAGTGTGCCATGTATCAAACCAAAAGCTAGTATTAGTGCCATTGCCCACAACATGTCTAATGAAAGGTTGAGCCATCTCTCTAATCTTCAATATTTTCCTCCAAACCCAAGAAGCATCATTTGGGATCTTAGCTGCCCACAGGGATTGGTTCCTTAATAGGATACTATGTACCCATCTTACCCACGATGTATCTTTCTTACTACAAATATTCCATATCAACTTCACTATCAGGCACTTGTTCCACAATTCAATGTTGTATAAATCCAATCCACCTTCTTTTTTTGTATTACATATTTCCTTCCAGCTAACTCGAGCCCCGTAACCTTGTTTCACCTCACCAGCCCATAAAAAAGAAGCTAATATGCTATTAGTTTTGCGAGTAACTGATTTTAGCAAGATGAATACACTTGCTACTGAAGTGACTAACTTTTGAAGCAATCAGGGACTTAAACTTGGAAAATCAGGGAATTTGAAATTTGAAACTTGCTTTGAAATTGATACGCTTGCTAAGGAAGTGGCACTTGCTATGGAAGTGACTAACTTTTGACACAATCTAGGACTTAAACTTGGAAAATCAATGAATCTGAAATCTGAATCTGGCATTGAAATTGATATGCTAGCTAATGAAGTGGCACTTGCTACGGAAGTGACTAACTTTTGAATCAATCAGGGATTTAAGAATCAATCAGGGATTTAAACTTGGAAAATTAGGGAATTTGAAATTTGAAACTGGCTTTGAAATTGATACGCTTGCTAAGGAAGTGGCACTTGCTATGGAAGTGATTAACTTTTGAAACAATTAGGGACTTAAACTCGAAAAATCAAGGAATCAAAATTTTGAAACTGGCTTTGAAATTAGCACACTTGCTAAGGAAGCGGCACTTGCAATGGAAATGACTAACTTTTAAGACAATCTGGGATTTAAAATTGGGGATTGAAATTTGAAACTGTTTTTGAAATTAATACACTTGCTAAAGAAGTGGCACTTGCTACGGAAGTAACTAACTCTTGAAACAATCAGGGATTGAATTCAAAATTGATAGGGATTTGAAATTTGAAAAATCAGGGAATTGGAACTAGCTTTGAAATTTATATACTTGATACGAAAACGGCGGTTGCTATGAAATTGACCAATTTTGTAAATAGTACGGATTTGGAATTTGGAAAATCAAGGATTGAAATTTAAAAATTAGGGATAGCAATTTGAAACTTGAATGTCATAGGGATAATACTAAAAACAATGCAATTGAGCTATATGCGATGAGAACATTCTAACATTTTTTGGGAGGAAATTCAGGGTCTCTTCTTCTTTTTTGTTGTTTTTTTTTTCTCTTTTTTATAAAAAGAAGTTAAATGGACTACATCAAATGCAATCAATTAATGTGAAAATACCTCTACCCAACAATGACTTGAGGTTCCCACCTGCTTGATTGTCCGTTGCTTGCTTTGATCTTTGCTTGCATTAAACTTTAGACTTTGAGTTTCTGTTGGTTCTGGGCTAAAATAATTACATTAGTTAGAAATATTTCTCCAATTAAATTTAACAAGAAAATTAACAAAAATTTCATACTTCAATATTGCATTAAAAAATGTAAATAATTTGTACCATAAAAAGTTAAAAAATGTAAATAATTTGTATCATAAAAAGTTAATTGGCGTAGGTTTAGGTGCGGACTAGATCGCTCTCTTTAAAATGATTTATGCCCCTGCGGTGTATCCTCCGATGTAGTAGGTCTCAGCACGTCGCCTCCAGAATATAACAGTCCAGCTTTTTCCTCACTGTAGTTTATTCTAATCTATACTATTGGAGTAAGATAGAAACTTCACACAATACTATTCTTTACCCTATAATCTCTAATAGTAATGAGAGGAAGAAAAAGTAGAAAATAGTCCAAAGATGACAAAGTATATACATCAGATTTGGTTGATAGATGCCTCTATTTATAGGCTAAGAAATTATGAGTATTGAAATACCAACATTAAGAGGAACAAACACATATTTCAGCTACAAATTGAAAAGTTTAGGTTCATTGTATAATAGTAAAAATTCACTAAATGTATTCATAAATCTAATCATTACATAATTTACACAATTCAAGACATAAATCTCATTTTAAAGACATAAGTTACACTTTTGAATGGTTTTATTTGTAGCTGAAAATTCATTGAATAATTTGTAATTTATTGTGTTTGAATTCAAAATAAACATGTGATATTTTTTATTAAAATATCCGACAATCCCCCATTTATTTTAATAAAAAAATATAATACTCAAAACTTAACACTTAATAGGGCAAAGATTAAAAGTTCAAGCATAATGAAGATGGCAAAACATCTAAACCTTCACTTAGTACTCAACAATTCCTGTACCAGAATCAAAGTGGACTTAGTCTTAAACGATGACCATTTGAGGGCACGTGGAATCATATCGCACACATGAACCTTTCAATGTTTTAAAACAGGTTTCATAAGCTAGCACATTTATGGCCTTGTGCTTTATCTCGATTTTCATGAGTGCTCTAGAGAACCAACCCAAATTCTCATAGGAAGCGGCCCCACTTCCACACTCATATAGGTGAGTCTATGTAGGATACTCCTATAACTTAGAGATCCCACCCATAAGGGCTATAGAGCTCATTAAGGGATTAAAAATCTTAACCTCACTTATCGTCATAGGATCACAAATGCACTTACATCATAGGGATAGACAATACAATCAAAGTGGTGCATATTAATTAATCAAACACTCTATGATTTGTTTGTCTCCAACCTAGTTTTTGAGTTCTCCAATCCCTAGGTGGTTGCATCCTCATAGGTGATTTTAACATATATTGGGCTTTTGTCTTATCCCCCTCAATATGTATCATATCCTTGAGTCAAGATTGAGATTTATCTTTTACACAATAAAATAGCAAAGATATGATGTTCTCGAATTTTTTCAAATAATCTCTTAGTGGTCCAAATACATGGAACCAATCTATGATGAGAAAATTTCTCATCCATGTATATTTGTCAAATAGTGTAGGCGTGTATTTGCTCATATTCAATTTTTTCAATTTTTTTTCAATGGCTAGTAATCTAGTAACCCGCTAGGTGCCACTCTCACAATCCTCAATGAATTTTCTTTTGCAAGAATACTTCATAAGTAATTCAACTCTATCCAAATTATGCCTCACTTTTAATCTGCAGAACTCAAAGTAGAGATTAAGAAATTTTAAAAAATATAATAGTCAATGTAATATCATGCTTTAATTTCAAAGTTCAACCTGCAAATAATGCAGGCCTTATAATGAAAAATTTCAAGTGTTTCAAAATTTATAGCTACCAGCTTAACTAACATCCACTGTCTGCCTTTCCATCCAAGCATAGTCTCACTATAGTCATGCTCGGCAAAGAAATTAAGAAGAACTCCAGTTTGCATTGAATACAAAGGCAACTGCATAGCATACATCATAAAATAATTTAATTACAAATAAGGCCTATCAACATCAAACAAATAGAACTTATTTTATGATGAATGTAATGGTCAAAGACAACTTGCATCAGAATATGTGATGTGACTTCTTGAGAATGTATTGAGCAAATTCATGGATGGGTTCTTCTTTTCTTTCTCATCTACTGATTAGGGACTTTAACAGTTGCAAAACATGGGTATACTTCATCTGAAACTATGAATAAATGTAGGGTAAGATTAGATTCATCTGAAGTTACAAATCACCACTAACCCCCACTTTTTATCATACTTATATCTATATTTGCCTACTACCAAATTTGGGAATTCAAATAAATTAGACTAGCATATGTCTTCTGTGATGTCATACTAATAGTGATTACAGATGTAACAATATTAGACAAAATACAATTCAGAAATGAATTCGTCAAACTGTTGAAACATTCCTTGGAGGGGAGAGATAAACCGATTGCAATGCAATTTAATACCATCTGAACTAACCATATGATACAAGTGCCATTTCTATTAAGATTAGGAATCTACCGCTAATAGAGATTTTTATCACTAAATTATAAAAATTGAACATACAATAGTATTGGCTGCCAATTAACTAAAGCAAGTGTGAATCAATTCATTATGTTGAAGGAAAGCTCTTGTCCACTTTTGTCACAAGTTCATACAAATAAACTAAGATAAGCCACATCATACAAATCAATGAATTTTGTCCCAGACTTTTCCTTTTCCATCAGCACATACCTACAACCAATAATAATTTAAGGAAGACATTAATGCATGCAGAAAAATAACTTGAGATAGTCACTTGATAAAAGTACTTCTTATAGTATTTAAGAACAAATTTCATACTAGCCATAGAGATTTAATTCTAACATGTTGTCAGAAGACAATGGGCATAAAAGTCTCATGCCAGCTTTGTATGCTCTTCATACGAATTCAAAACTCTCAAGCATGAAGTTTCAGTACTCTATATAATAAAAAGTCCATGCACTTTTTCTTTAACCTCTTTATAAGTTAGATATGTCATATAGTAATAACATGGTTCCTTCACTATCATCCTTTTGGTTTACGGGCAATTCTGTGAAAGACAATGGTCCAAGTATTAACCAATAAACACTAATGTATTAAGGAGCGGACAAATTGCACATGGTAGCACAAGTAAGAAAATTTCATACTAAAAATCAACCATCCGATTAGTTTAAACTATAGTTAGAATTGACATAAACCAGTCTCACACTATAGCAAATTCCATATCTTCAGATTCATACAGTATGGTAGATGGCGATATATTTGTTTTTCTTAACAAGAGGCTAACCGTCTTAAAATTGTTGGTTTTAGGGTAAAATAATCAGATTAGTTAGAAATATTTCTCCAATTAAATTTAACAAGAAAATTAACAAAAATTTCATACCTCAATATTACATTAAAAAATGCAAATAATTTGTACCATAAAAAGTTTATTTGGCGTGGGTTGAGGTGCGGACTAGGTCGCTCTTTTTAAGATGATTTGCGCCCATGTGGAATATCTTCCAGTATAGTAGGTCTTAGTACGTCACCTCTAGGATACAACAACCCAGCCTTTTCCTCACTATAGTCTATTCTAATCTACACTATTGGAGTAAGATATAAACTTTACACAATACTGTTCTTTGCCCTATAACCTCTCATAGTAGTGAGAGAAAGAAAAAGTAAAAATAGTCTAAAGATGGCAAAGTATATACATCAGATTTGGTTGATAGATGCCTATATTTATAGGCTAAGAAATTAGGAGTATTAAAATACCAACATTAAGAGGGATAAACACCTCATATTTTAGCTACAAATTGAAAAGTTTAGGTTCATTATATAATGGTAAAAATTCACTAAATAAATTCATAAATCTAATCATTACATAAGTTACACAATTCAAGACATAAATGTCATTTTAAAGACATAAGTTACACTTTTGAATGGTTTTATTTGTAGCTGAAAATTCATTGAATAATTTGTAATTTATTGTGTTTGAATTCAAAATAAACTTGTGATTTTTTTTTATTAAAACATCCAACAGTTTCAAAGTTCAATCATTCTTTATTGAAAAATCACTTTGAGATTTCCAATTGCTTTGTAGTTTGTCACTTCAGGTCTCAGATTAGAGTTTGAAAGTTGAGTCATCCTGCAAGATCACAAAACACGGGGGACATCATGCACATAAAAAATTGAATCAATTGATTCTGAGCAATTTCCCAAGGTCGAATCAAAATTCTACCCTAGTTTCTGACTTTTGCACCATATACTGCTATTTTGATTGACTTCAAATCGCTACATACTGCTAGTCTCGATTGATTCAAACCACTGATCCAAGTAGGACTACCTCACTACCTGATTTGGTTCAAGGTCTCAAGATTACCCCAAAATTGAATCCATTCACATTTTGCCCCAGTTTTTGGATTTGAGCACTGCAAAGTGAACCTTTTGATGATTCAAAAATAACTCCCATTTCAGGTTCATTGAATTTCAAATATTATCTCCACTGCTATAGTTTTAGCTATAGTTTTCATTTTCCTTGAAGAAACTTGAAGAACTCTTGGTGTAATAATGTAATTTTGATAGTAATGAAGATTATGAAGTTTGGAGATCTTGTTTCTTCACTTGAATAAGCATTTCTTCCTCTTTACTCTCTTTGTTGTTTTGTTAATGCTTAGTTACATTGAAACTATGAGTTTTATTGTTAAATCTATAATGTCTAGTTAAATCTTCTTGTTCTAGGGATAGTTGAACCTATTTGTGCTTTGGTTATAGTTGAATAAAGTTGATTATTATTATATTTTGTGCTTGCTAGCTCATCTATTTTTACTTTAACACTTGTGAATACTTGATCACCATTTGTAAGCCATAATAGTTGTTGATAATTTATGAAAGTAGTTGACAATGATAGAAATGGAATAGATGGAACCTAAGAACTAAGCACATGAAAGTAGTGGTACATTTAGTGATAATTGACCATTTCATATATAGTCAGGAGCATTTAGTGGATTCTATACCCTAGAACAATTGTGTTTAGTTGAGTTTTTTCAAATTGTTAATTTTTCTTGCATTGTTTTAGCATTGTAGTTGTTTTACATAGTTAAAATTCTTGATTAGTCTAGATAATTGAGTTAACTAAAAACCTTAGTAGTTGGAAGTAATTCTCGTGGGATCGATTCTAATTCCTTCTAATTCCTCTATACTACAAATCATGACCTGTATACTTACAATTCACGAGGGATTAGGTTTAAAATTTAAAGCGTAGATCTGAACCTTGTCATTAATTAATGACTCGACTTTCTTTAGATTACACTTTTTGGATAAAAGTTATTAAGTGAAGCTTGTATACGTGAAATCTTAATTTGACTTATTTAGTTTAGATTTAAATAAGGGAAAAATCGTTCAAAACATCATTCGTATTTTGCCAAATGAATTTTTTCATCTCTTACTTCAAAATGTTGATTTTACGTCCACAACAAAATTAGGTCCTCCAAATTTAGTCCCAACCTAGGTTTCCAACCAAATTTTCGCTTGAATCCATTACGTGACTCACATATGGTTATTTTTCTTAGGTGCAAAAAGGTCAGATATGTGCAAAACAAGCACATCCTTGGCTTGAGCACAAAATTTTGAGTTGAAAGACAATATTGAAAATTAGTAAAAAAAATTGATAAAAAATACCAATTTAATTAATTTGGAATTTTAAGAGTACAGCTCAAAAAAATAAAAAATTTACAAAATTTTTGAAAAGTAATAACCATGAGTGAGCCAAATTATAGGAGTAGAAAATTAGAAAATTTGGAGGAATATTAGAAATCCTAATTAGAAATGGGTGTCAAATCTACAGCTTTGCTTTTAGGTGATTCAACAAAATTGTACTGGTTATGGAATTGCATCCACTGCTAGTCTTGCTCTGGCTGGATTTTGACGATCACACTGATGGTCATTTTATGTATTGCTAGTAGCTGCATCCGGTCAAATAGTTTGGCGGATTTGGGATGGATGAATGTAAGGCCTAGCCCCCCTCATTGTATTCTGTGAATTTCTATTTTTATTAATAAAATTTGGGTTGGCATCCCACCCCTGTTTACAGGGTTTGCCAAAAAAAAAAAAAAAAAAAGCTAGCATTACAAGGAGGAACAAAAAACCGAATTAATTAATGACTCAAAATTATAGAAAAAAGATAACAAAATCTCTTTAGTTCTGGAAATTCCAAATAAGCGAAAATAAGAAGAGGGTAGTTGATAATTTTAAAGTATTAACAATTAATCCACCTTCCTTTTTCGTGTATAATAATAATAAAACCTTATACGAAATAGCTCTTGCTTAAGAGTATCTTTTTAAGTTTTGTTTCTTTTTTCTGTTTTCAGTTCTTTGGCGGTGTTTTCCGTAATTTATTGTAACAATAAGAAAACCGTATACGAAATGACAAGAAAATAAAAATAAAAATAAAAATAATAAAACCTTATACGAAATAGCTCTTGCTTAAGAGTACCTTTTAAAGTTTTGTTTCTTTTTTCTGTTTTCAGTTCTTTGGCGGTGTTTTCCGTAATTTATTGTAACAATAAGAAAACCGTATACGAAATGGCTCTTGCTTTAAGAGTACCTATTTTAGTTTTGTTTCTTTTTTCTGTTTTCCTCAGTTCTTTGACGTTGTTATCCGTAATTTATTATGCATTGCACTTTTGTACATTCTCCGATTATTTTCTTCTATAACACACTCACTTATGGTATAAGAAGATTTTTATTCCCTTTGACTGCATTTAGTAAATCTTAATGTGCATTCGTTTGAGTGCAAAACTAAAGCAAGCATTTTCCTCTTTGGCAACGAAAGAAGTCACCGACAGAATTACTGGATACTGCATTCACATTCATTGTCCAAACTAAAAGCATATAATTATGTGGCACTAAAACCATTCACTTCATAAAGATTTCATTCCCTCCTCTTTTTACATTGACACCATATCCAACAGAAATGGCTTCCTTTCATTTTCAGGTTCATCGGAATCATCTCTTGCTCATAATCCTGCTCCTAACTCTTGTGAAAAAACCATCGTTCAGTGTCAAACCAGACGATCCTACTTTTCAGTTGATCTTCAAAATTTGTGACCAAATTCCAGAAACGCTGTTCTGTATAGACGTCTTAAAACAAAATCTATCTAGTCCATCAACAGATGCTCGAACTTTTGCTGAAATATCGATCAATCAAGTGCTGGCAAACGTTACCAATACTTTAAGTGCTGTAAGACAAGCAAAAGCTAGTGCAAGTAAGGAGGTTGCAGACCTTCTTACAATTTGTGAAGAGGGTTATACCGAAGTATCTTCTTCGTACAATGATGCATTGCGGGCACTTGCCATCAATGATAGTTCTTCTGTGTTCTTGGATGAAGAACAGTCCGAAAGGCCTATAAATGACTGCACAAATATCATTAATCCTGTGCTGCCTCAGTTTGAAAAATACAACGCCCAAAATATAGCACTTCAGAGGATCTCAGTTGCTGCTGCTGATATATATTTCCAGCGACCACCTAAGTCTTGGGGCCTGCAAAAGTTGAGTCCTCGGGCTTTTGAAGGACGTATGTAGCTTTGAGACTGGCGTTCGATTAGATATATATTGTAATTCATTTCTATCCTGTTCTCTTGTTTCTTCCACTGGTTTGAAACTCGGACCGGACATCATCTAGATCAAGCGAGTCGATGGGTTCAACCAATAAGGTTGGGTTCAAAAACTGAAGAACTCAATGATGTAATAATGACGTCATAAATATATTTTAATTCTAAATAAAATAAAATAATATTAAAAAAAAACTACCTTTGAATCTGGCATACTTAATGAGTTTTATAGCTAATATAAAGTAGTGGCAGAGTTAAGATATTGTTCCAGTGGAACAAAATATAAAATAAAGTTCATTTAGTTCTATTAATACAATTAGATAATATAAACCATATATCAAGTAAAAAGAAGTAGATCTATATGTATTCACTAAATAAAATAAGATGGTATTAAACTTTCTTTAATATGTTCCAAAATTATGTTGTATTGGAAAACTCACTAATGGACTAAATTTGTACTAGTAGAATTAGGTTTGTAAAAAGTGTGGTTGTAATTTGTACTTGATTCTTCTACGGAGTTATTATCAAGTTAACTAAAGGCACATATATCTGTTTCCTTACTATGAACTATTGACGTGTAAAGAAAGCTTTTTTTTTTAAGTCCACTGCTTAAAACGTATAATTTCTTTTTTCAGTAGAGGCACATATATAAATTTTTAGGTTTAAAACAAAATTATTATGAAATTTCTATACCTAAAGTTCATGGTTTTCTTTGGCCTCGGGGGGCAAGTCCCCCCCCCCCCCCCCAAAAAAAACTACCTTACATGTTTGGGGGAAAAGGTGAATGGCGACGACCAAGCAGTGTCCAGCAAGGGAAAAATTTTACTGCAAAGGAAACTTTAAAAGGAAAAAAACCAAAAAATTGAAGAAAACATGATTTTTTCAATTTTCACCTTCAATTGAAGTTTTGATCAGTTTTGACTGAATCAAATACCTTCCGGGTTCTAATGTTAAATCAAACTAGTGACCTTGTTGGTTCTTGGTTTCAGTCGAACCAACTAGTTTAGTTCAAATTTAATAACACTGGTTTCTTACCCTTGCACTCTCTTAGCCCTCTCATGGTTTGGATTAAATTGTCACAGTTAATTTATTCATTAAAACTAATGATTAATAGTCAAAAGTCAAAATCAAACTAATAAATTGATAAATTTAACCTTGCACTACTTTTTTTCTTTTTTCCTTCTCTCTCTCTCTCTCTCAAGAGAATGTATGATTTTGAAAACTTATATTTTGGCCTATAAAATTTTAATTTTCTCCAAATACAAAAGAGATGGAAAGAAAATAAATAATGAATAATAATCCAAAAAGATGGAAGAGAAATATAAAACTAATAAATAAGAAACAAAAAATACCAAATATTTTTTGGCTATAAATATCATTATAGGTTTTTAAACCAAATCTTTAATGGCATTTTCTAATTCTTATTTATCTATTTTTTTCAATTTCTTCTTTTTTATGTTGGAGGAAAAAAAAAGAAGTAATGGAAGGATAAATTTGTCAATTTATTAGTTTGACTTTGATTTTTTACTCTTGAAAAACTAAAAGTGACATTTTGATTCAAACCATGAGAGGGTTAACATAAAGCGCCGGGGGGGTTTATGTAGTAGAGTATCAAACCACAATGGGGTAAAAGATAATTTACCCAAAATTTAACAACTAATACCTACGTGAATTGTTACAATGCATTTTATCATGTCACACTTGGAACGGATGATCAAGAGGATCGCAGATGAATTGGCGCAAAGTTGAACAGATCAAACTGGCCGTGGCCGGTGTTGGCAAAATAAACTAAACTAGAAGTTTCATTCAATTATTTTCATTAAATTATCTAGATTTGAATAAACGATATAAACCAAAGTATTGACCACGAACGTCAGAAATTTTAATTTGGGGATAAAATTTATGATATACTTGTATTTAGTGGTTTCTTGATAAATAATGTTTAAAAGGTAAGAAATTAAGTGGAGGATTTAAAGATGGAAAATATATTTTAAGGAAGGCTAAGAAAAAAAAGGATTTTCAAATCCATTGCTTACCTAAAGTATCTAGTGGAACCACTAATTACCGTAGAAGTTTTAATAAACACCTAACTAAATTGATAATCTTAAATGGAATACTATGAGTATATAAAAGGAAGAAATAGAATGATCATACGAAAAAGTAAAAGCACTCCCTTCATTCTTGTTCTTCTTTTAGCATAGTTGACAAATTATCCTATAATAATTTGGTAATTGACAGACGAGTGTTAAAAACTTTGTACTGGAATATTGGAGTAGAGCTCGAGAAAATACGTCTCGCAATTTGTGGAGAATTTGGTGATTTAACAGCACTTGGGTGTGAATAGATCTTGTTGAAAAAAGTCTCCCAATCTACGCTTTCAATTTGGCAACTTGAAGATTTTACACTACTTGGGGGCTTGAGGAACTTGAGCAACGGGTAAAAAACTTTGCTAAATTTCAGGACTTGTGGATCAAAAAAAGTAGAACGATTGTAAAATTTCAAGAACTTGAACCTTTGATAATGATGTGACGTAGAGCTCCAAATAGGCCTATCAGTCGGATCATCTAAATCGAATTTTAATAAATTTAAATTTGACTCATATATAGTTCGTACATTTTTGAATCAATGGAGTGGAGCAACAAAGCCTCCTTGCCCATACTAACGCTTTTAGACAAGCTAATGCTTCCGCTCGAACTGCAGATTCCACAAAATTACAAACACTTTATTTAGTGAGTTTGTGTATTAGCTGACCATGAGAATTTAAAACCACGAAACCAATACTACCACTCATCAACTGAGCATCAAATGACCCATTTGTGACAATAGTGATCCAATGTGTTTATTTGGATATGTAATTATTAATTATATATACCAAAGTATATATGTATTGTACGTATATATATATATATATATATATATGTATGTATAGATTAATGGACCGAACCGATATTGAGTTTAAACTTAATAAGGTCCAACTTCAGTTCACATTTAATTTGGATATAATATATAAATCGAATCTCAATTCAATCCAATAAAAGATTAGACTCGTCGAAACTTAGGATTTGAGGATGACTTAAAAGCATAGTTATTAAACCCGACCCGGTTCAATGACCGGTTCACCATGAGAATTTAAAACCACGAAACCAATACTACCACTCATCAACTGAGCATCAAATGACCCATTTGTGACAATAGTGATCCAATGTGTTTATTTGGATATGTAATTATTAATTATATATACCAAAGTATATATGTATTGTACGTATATATATATATGTATAGATTAATGGACCGAACCGATATTGAGTTTAAACTTAATAAGGTCCAACCTCAGTTCACATTTAATTTGGATATAATATATAAATCGAATCTCAATTCAATCCAATAAAAGATTAGACTCATCGAAACTTAGGATTTGAGGATGACTTAAAAGCATAGTTATTAAACCCGATCCGGTTCAATGACCGGTGAACCAGTCATTGAACCGGGTCGGGTTTCAAATCAGATCGTTTGAGCAAGGAAACCATTGACTAGTCAATGACCCGACGGTCCGACCGGATTAAACCGAAAACCCGACCAATTTTGTCCTTGAACCCGGTTTTGTGGAAAAATTTTATTGCTTTTGTTGGAGTTCGAACCTTGGATCTTTGTCCAACACTACAACATACTTACCACTAGGCTACTTCAAAATATGCTAATAAACTAGCTTTATTATAATATATAAATGTTTTTTCAATTCTATCTTTTTTTTCTCTAAAACAAATATATTGGAATCTTTTAATAAAAATTTATTACCCTTCAAACTCTATAAGTTATAAAATGGATTTCAAAAATAACATATTACATAATTCATTTTAAAGACAAATATTATTTTTAATAATTTTTTACACTTAAAATTCATAAATAAGTTAGATAATTACACTAAATAGAGATAAAATTTTACACTTGAAGTTTGGTGTATTACTAAATAACTTTATATTTGATTGATTCTTATATGAATTAATTATTTTATAACAAATTAAATTAAATGAGCTTTTGCTATGGCATTATTTATTACAATTTATATCATATATCTTATATAAAAAATTATGAAATATAATATTTAAATATATTTAATGACCCACCGGTTCAACCACTCGCCCACCGGTTGAACCAATAACCCGTTGACCCACCTCCTTCACCGGATTCCTTCTCGGATTGGGTTTAATAACTATGCTTAAAAGACTTAAGGGATTCGATCCAAATTTGAGAGACATGACCATACTTTGTCTCCAAGCCTATCTCTGCAACTTGTTTCTGTCAGTCCCACAAATAAAGGCAACATATTGGGTTGGACCATTTGGCCCATTGAAATGGTCCAAAACTTTTTTAGTTGACTTCAATTAATTTAAAGTATAGCCTCTAGTTTGGACTGAAATCCAATAAGGCCCAATTACTTGTTTGACAAACGAATGGGGTTTAACTTAGGCTACCCATTTAATGAACTAATAAAGAAAATACATCTAATTATAAGTTAATAATATTATACATGCTGATAGCATTTACTATTCTATAATAGCTAAATGCATGACACACATATAAATTTAGATTTCAAACTCAGATTCATTGATATGAATCCAAACCTGACAATTTATACACTATTAGAGTATAGAAAAATTAATGCTTTAATTATTTGCGAGACTAATTAGATGCCAAAATTTCGATGTCCAACTAGGATCTGGATTAAATCAATTGCAGCAATAGTGAATGGGCACCTTTAACTATAATTAAGTTTGAATTGGAAAGCATTTTATAATAGTATCAATATATATATAGAGAGAGAATAAATCTTATATATACTGACAGTGCATACACTATTACCGTTGAATCCATGACACGTGTGCAAAAATTGAATTTTAAATTTAAATTTTGTATAATTATCATTCATCTAACACTGATAATATAACGCTAACAATTTACTATCAGTATAGGAAAGATTAATCCATATATAATTTATACATCTAAGACTTGGAGTCTATGGAATTTGCTTCTGTCTTCTATGGGATTGGAGGAATACGGGAAGATGGTCCGAGCACTAGTCGGATACAGTTGCACTCAGTCAACTTTTAAACTCAAGCTCGTACGGCGTTAACTAATGACTGAGCTTAATTTCTGTGGATTACTCACACCAGATAAATGTTATTAAGTGAAGCTAGTATACATTAAACTTATAATTTGATTTGTTTAGTTTAGACTTAAATAAACTATGATTCTGGTTGAATTCAATTGAATTAATGAGAAATACAGCTGTGATCCCCAATATTTGGCCTATGTGCCAAATTGGTTCCCAATATTTTGACCAAAACAAATTTAGTCACCAAAGTTTATAATTTTAGGCAGATTTAGGACGACTAAAGGAAATTGTTTTAACTCTGCATTTTTGGTCCCTAATGGTTTTATTTTGAATCATATATTTTTCTAAATTTTAAATAATGATATTAAGGATTTTATCATTAATTGAGATGCAAATTAGAATGAAATAGTATTAAATGGGTAATAAGAATTCTAATTAAACTTCTTTTCTTCTTTTTATTTTATTTATTCATGCTATTAATATACCATATGTTTCTTTTCTTATGAATAGTTAGTCTTTGGTACAACATACGTATATTATTGTTTCTCACTATTAATAATTAATTGACAATCAGTATTATTATTTTTATTTATAATTATAATTAAAAAATTAATTAAATATTCCTTTAAAATACAATGAATATATATACTTTTTGTAAATTAAATTGATCTTTTTTGGCATTTTAATAGGTTATCAATTGAGTTTGAAATAAATTTGGCATTTTTTACACATTATATATAACATTAAATTATCATCAAGGTACATAAATATTAAAATAAATACATTAAAAGTACAATGTTGGAACCTTAGATTTTAATTGCCAAGAAAGACAACAAAAACTAAAAAATAGTTTTCTTAAGAATTTCTAAAATTGCTTCATATTTATACTTACCTTAACTAGTTTCTATAAGTACAATGCCTAACATTTAATTAAGTTTTTAATTATCGTTAGAAATAAAATGATAAAACTCATTATCAATTAATTACTAATAGTGTGAAACAATAATATACATATACACTAAAATGTCTATAAATTAATTTCTTTGGGACCATACAAATTCTATTAATTTAAAGAGGTATTAATTAATCGATAAATTAATAATTTATTAATTTGTCGAACATACTTATAATTATATCTAAAGAATATTAATCAATCCATATCTACTTGATTTGTAAGTATAATTTAATTCTATTGATATCTACATAATCGATATCATTTTTGTATTATCAAGATGCCAAAAAGATTTAGGAATACTAAGTAATAGATGTCAAAAAGAAAGATGTCCACATGTATGTGGGATGCTCTCTATTATATTCACCCACATAATGCTTTACGCATTTGATCAGTCATGGTTGATTTTGGATGATATTCAGTTAGATTTAAGTTTTAAGAAAAAACAAGTAACAATAGACTTCTATTTTAGGAAAATGTAAATATGTAATTTTAGTTAATTATTAATTTATGATATGAATGGGACCAAATGACTATATAAGGTTTTAAAAAAATTACTATCTTATTATTTTATCGAAATTATTAATTTAGCTTATTAGCCTAAGTAGGGACTAAAAAATTATTATTTAATAGAAGTTATTAATTTATCGAATATTATTTTATGACTTTCAATGTAAACCTCTGATATTTGTGTGTGTATGTATATGTATGTACGTGTATATATATATATATGTATGTATGTATGTATGTATGTATATGTGTGTGTCTATATATATATGTCTATATATATATATGTATGTATGTATGTATGCATGCATGTATGTGTCTGCGCGTGTGTGTGTGTGTGACAAAAGAATTTATTTCAATTCAATAGAAATTTCTCTTTTTATGCATTCTTACTCCTGTTGAACTTTTTCCTCATGATTTCATTTATCGTGTATTGCAGGTGTTCCAATCATCTACAAATTAATTTGTGCATGAAAGAATATTGGTGTAGAAATAAAAAGTTGGAGGGAGTTTTTGTTATAAAATAATAATGAGATGGCTTTTAGGTAAAAAGAAAAACAAGTTTAGTATTTTAAGTACCTCATAGAGAAAGAACATTGTTTTTCACTTTTAATGTAGTATAAATTGATAATTGAACAAAGGAAAAAGGTGTATAAGTCAAAACATAGTTAGGGCGATTCAAAGAAAAAAGGTGTATAAACCAAAAGATAGTTATGGTTGATAGGCTAAAAATAGGCAGATACATTGGCTGTGCTAATAGGGAATTGGACATTAGAGGCTATTTTGTAGTTTTCTCAAGTCAATGACTGGGCTATTGCCTAATGCCAAAATAAAATAACATACTTTGATGGATATCGATGCTAAAATGACAATCTTTTAGATCTTTTTTAACCTTTTCTTTCCATGATAGCTAGAGCTGAAAAACTTATAGGAATAATTGCAGAAGCCTCCCCTGAGGTTTCTAACACTCGCACTCACCTCTCCTATGATTTCTAAAATTGCACTAAATTCCCCTAGGAGGAAATTGGACCTATTATTAACAATAAATTGTATGATTTTACTTTTATACCCTAACTAATTGTAGAAACTTAATGAACAAATTTTTAAAAGTAAAATTATTTTTTGTCAACAAATTGAGTGACTAATTAAACTAGATTAGCTGTGAGGTTTAGCATCATTAGTCATTTTAAGCAAAACTAAGGAATGGTGCCAATTGAGGGGAGAAAACGCTGTACATATTTTCATATTATGTTCTTCAAACCAGTCAATTTAAGTCTAATTTTATACAACTGTAGAGAGGAAGGCCAGTAAGCAATTCTGGAGTTTCTACTAAAGTAAGTATAAAGAGAATTTGCACAAATATATCTGTTCAAGTCATTTCTATTTCAAAACTTCCTCTAGTTCAGCCTACTACTACTTCTCAAGTTGCTACATCTCTTTCTATTAGTATAATTATAATTCTGTAATCTAGAAATATCAGTAGCAATAGCAGTTTTAGTATACGGTTCTAATGCACTTACTGTAATTTTCATTTACTAAAGACAACTTTATATTACTAGTATGCACTTCGAATTACTTGTAACTAGGCTTATCTCATGCTCAGTAACTTTTAGTGATGTTTAAATATGCTATTGATTAGCTGATTGTTCAACAATATTTTTTTTTGCATATGATTGGTGCTAACAATATAAGCAGTTGTGTTTCCCCCACAAATAGCTATTCGCATTACTAATAGAGAGTTTTAAAAGTAACGTGTATTCTTAATGAACTTTGTTGGAAGAACCTGGATATATAGTCATTTAACTAACCATTAGTATCTACATTGTTTCATGTATTGTTGGTAAATTTCATTCAATTGTAGTTACACCCGTTGAATTTTACTAATTCTTAATGGGTTTTCATGTTTTGTCATTTCTTTGTTAATACAACTTGGCAAGTAATATAAAGGGAAAATCTGGTACAAATTTCATCTCACTCAAAAAAATTTTTAATGGTAACTTTTCTGATATGGACTGAATTTGCAACACAAACCTTAAGTTCAAGGGTGGTAAGTGCTATTTTCTAAACTATAAGGGAGATAGAGTGCTAGTCTTAGAAACCTCAAAGAGGTTTATGCACTTTTCCCAAACTTATATGTTGGTCTGCCCCTTCCAAGAGGGATTCCAAACTGAACACTGATGCAGCAACTTAAGGTAATCCCGGTCCTGCTGGAGCAGGAAGACTGATCAGGGACAGATTGCGATGCTATCTCCAATGCTGACATCTTATCTCACAAATATGCTGCCTTTTCTTGTGGACTGTCATCGCCTGATTTCATCCTTCGAAGGGGTCCACCTCAACCACGTTTACAGAGAAGGAAACCAAGCGGCTGATGCTTCAGCAAAGTTAGGTTGTGATCAAACTGTTTCTTTTGCCTCGCATTTTTGTTTGGCCTCCAGAAATTATCTCTATTCTGGATAGAGACATTAGGGGCAGAAGTACCCCACCCCATGTTTTGTATTGAGTAACTTTAATCTTAATTCAATTTCTTTTATTATCAAATAAAAAAAGAAGGAAATGATGTAATTTCAGTAACGACTAAATTAAAAATACAAAAGAAAACAGGACAATACATACTTTTTTTTAATCAAGCAAAGGAAAATATATTAAAAGAAGCAAGATTACAAACGTATGTCAGATAGGATGGATCTGACAGTAAAATAGAAATCTTGGCAGAAAGGGCACAATGTCAGTGTCTATATTGTGCAAAAGTTTATGAGATGGTTCCTTCTTCTTTGGATTCATTTCTGTTCTTTTCCAAGTAATCTACAGACTTCTGTAGGTAACTGTTGTGCAAATCCTGATCTCCGAATATTGCACCAATTCTTTAGCTTTGTCCTTGAAGACTTTACCTTCATTTTCCACCATAACCAACCGTACCGAGTTGGCAACCGAGTCCCTCGTGTACGATCCATCTACATCATTTCTTGGTATTTCTATCCCCACCTGGTTCTCCTCTAGCACCCTAGCAATCAACCCCGTGTCTATGACAAACGGCAGCATAATGAGCGGATGACCAAACATGAGCCCCTCTACACTCGAACCCCACCCGCAGTGAGTCAGGAATCCACCCACTGAATCATGACTCAGTATGTTAAGCTGAGGTGCCCAATTCTTCCAAACAATACCCCTTCCCTTGACTCTAATCTTCAAACCCCCCTGGCAGGCCAGATGGATTCCTTAGAGCCCAGAAAAATGGTACCCGGATAATTCGAGCCCCAGAGGCTAGCTCACTGAGTTGGAGTTGATTCAGTGATACCTCACTCCCAAGTGCCACATAAACCACTGAGCCTTTACCTTGACCATCAAGCCAATCCTTGATTGCAGTCCATGACTCATTGTTCTCCAGGCTGGATTTTTCCACCGGGGGTGGCATTAATCCCAGCGGTAATGAAAGGCCGTGGTTGCAAATCTTCAACCAACTTCAACCACTGGCCTTCAAACTCGTGGCAATGTCTCATCAATATAACATCTGCACCCTTTATAACCGATCCAAGCCGATACAAATCCGATACACCCGATCCATCTAGCTTCCTAGATTCCAACATCCATCCTCTCGTGTAACTTAAAAGCCACTTTACTCTCGAATGGGATCCACTTCGGTGGAACCGTAAAATCCTCGACCTTAGTTCTGGGATCAGCACCGGCGATCAGTACTTCAAAAGGGGGTGCAAAGAATGCCATAGAGAAAGCGCTATAAATAGAAAAGAATGATTTAGATATGTTGAGCTCAGCTGCAATGGGAGGTAACCAATACGGGGCAAAGTCGTAAATGATCCAGTCCGGAGCTGAGTGTTCCAAGAAACGAGTCAACTCAGGCTCAAGTCCGTCGTAGGCTTTCTTGAGAACGGCAACATCAAGACCACCGAGGTCTACGGTGGCCTCCACATTTTCCGGAAGCCCATCAACTCGGGGGAGTGGGATTTTTACATAGGTAATAGAAGATGCAAACTCTAGGGGAATTTTAGGGAGGCGATCGATGTTTTTAGGGGTGGAAATGAAGCTAACTTTGTGACCCCTTTGAGCAATGAATTTGGAGAGATCTAGAAAAGGGATGAAATGGCCGAAGGCTAACCAAGGAAACATGACAACATGTAAGCTGCCGGATTTGCCTGCCATGAAATAGTATTGGAATTTTAGCTCTATGATTTTTCTCCTTGCTACAGCTTTTCTTGAGGTGTTGACATATATACAATCACGGTGGCAATCTGATTCGTTTTTCTGTCGTATCGTCGCGGGTCCCATGAGCCAAATTCACGGATTTAAGCAGAATCGAATTTAAAATAGTTATTCCAAGTATTTTTATTCCTTTCCTTAAATTGGGAGTCGTTGAAGTATTTATTACGCCAACTATGATATGACCTGCTTGACATAACATATTCGTCGTCATTCAGTTGCACATTATCCTAGGCGCTTCATCGACCACAAATCAATACACGAGTTGCTATCACGTTGCTGATTTTTTGGGAGAAATTTGCCATGCCTGATTGAGGCCTCTCAGGATAAAGGACAAGGAGCAGTGGGAATTGGGAGTCTCCAGCAACAGACAACTTGGGAAGAATGCAAGCAGCCTGGGCACTTAGAGAATATTCATCAGGCGACATATTACAAGACCAAGCTGTGGCTGTTAGATTAGCTCTACTGAAAGCTGGAAGTCAAGGCTGGAGGAACATCAAAGTGGAACTGGACAACCGCAAGCTGGTAGAAGCCATACAGGAATCAAGGTATAACAATCAGCTGATGGCTACCTTGATAGAGGACATTAGATCCATTTGTACTTTGTTTCATCAGTGCTCTATCTTTTTTGCCAATTCTAGGCAAACTAGAATGTATTAAGTTGAGCATTCATGCTCTAAACATCTGGTTAGATGAAGAATGGGTGAATCCCCACTCTTAGATGCTAGGCATCAGTGAATCTTGTAGGACAGTTTGTCCATTTTGATTGGACGTTTGTCCAAATACTGTAAAGATTACGTTATATTATATATAAAGCTAACGTTTCGACAAAAAAAAAAAAAGATTGATGCCTCTTGGTTTTTGTAATCACAGATTCACATTCACATTCCAATGAAATTTTGGCAAAAATGTACCATCTAGCGTTTTGGATGTGTAGTGAAATTTCACTTCTTGTGGTGGATGGATACTAAAGGTATGTGCAAAGCAAAGCTTGAGCCCCTAGAAACTTAATTGAACACATAATATCAAATTATTTTGGCACATAATGAATAGAAATATAGGAGAAAAATTGAGCATCAAAACAATTAAAATTGACAAATATTATTTGCATTTTAATTTTTATTAATTAGAATTTTACTATCATTTTTATCATATAATTTTTATTTATTTGACTATATAATAAAACAAATAGTGGGAATACAATTAACAAAATACAGAATATAAATAACATTTTCCTCAAAATTTGTTGTGAAGAGAAATCCATCTATGAAGTCAGCCCCTTATTTATTGTAATTTGGATAAAGAATTTTGAACCAGTATTATGATGATACTCTAAAAGGAGAGAGAGTTAATGCACTATGAGTGCATTGATGGATTAATAGCAACCAGAAGAAGTTAAAAATTTTTAAAGCTTTAATAATAATAAAAAGTTTAGAATCCATTAAGACCTGGGCACAATCTTCAACGTTAATAAAGATTACTAAAAACTTAGCAACATTTTCTTTCTTTTTGAGAGAAGAAATTTAATTCATCTATTTAAATCCTACCTAAATGTGAGAAACATTATCCCTTACCTCTAGAATATAAATAGCAAATTTAGATAAAAATATGAACAATCATATTTCCAGATCTATATATACAAATTAGGATCCAACCATTTTTTTTATTGCCAAAAAAGTTCCCAATCAAAATTGAATTTTCTAACAATTTTTTGTTGAGTAACACTATAGGGTGAAAGCCCTCAATTTTGACTTCCGCCACCAACTATAATCCTTTTATAATCGCAATGAACTAGTCAAATTGACAAAATGCTACAACTCCTTCAACCATATGGTCATGATATGCCCACTTTAATGCGTAGCAATTGTACCAAACTCCTAACTATGCTATCATTAAGGACAACAAAAAAAAGGACAATAATACAGAGCTATAGAACCATTTCAAATAAAAAGATTCTGAAATCTAATTTTACATTTCTTTTATTGTGCAAAACACATCTGGGGCCCCGCCTAAACCTTCAACCATATGGTCCTGATATGCCCATTTTAATGCTTAGCAATTGTACCAACTCTAACTACGCTATCATTAAGGACAATAAAAAAAGGTAATAGTACAAAAACTCTAACTACGCTATCATTAAGGACAATAAAAAAAGGTAATAGTACAAAGCTATAGAGCCATTTCAAGATTCTGAAATCTAAATTTACATTTCTTTTATTGTGCAAAACACATCTTGGGCCCGCCTAAACCTTCAACCATATGGTTCTGATATGCCCACTTTAATGCCTAGCAATTGTAGGACCCTTTATGGTAGGAACCGTTGACCGTTCCTACCATAGGGAGTGGCAGGACAGATGGATAAGTGTGACTGTCACAAATGCAGGGCACATGCGGCTGAATTTCAAGATGGAAGGCGCACGCGCATGAATAATGCACGTGCACGGAAGGGGAAAAGGAAAAAGTTAATAAAATATGGATGAGGTGATTGAGGAACTAGAGTGGAAATTACTAAGGAACTAGCTTCTTTTTTCGTGCATTTGCATGAGCACCTTTTATGTTTTACTCCCTCCGTCCCATTGAAAGTGTCATACTTTCCTTTTTGATCTTTCCCAAAAATTAATGTTCACTTACCATAATTAGCAATAAAACTTTCCCCCATTTCCATCTCATACCCTTAAATATACCCAGATTTTTTTTTAAGCTTTTGATGGGTCCCATAAAACTACAAGAGTTGCACTAATATACGTGAGTCCCACAGCAAATGCAAACAATGGTCGTGCAAGGTACCTTCCTAAAAATGGCTGGAGACAATTTTGAAGTATGGGTCCCACACATCTTGTCAGCCCTTTATTTTCTTTCTGCCATTCAATGGAGTAATGTACAGAAGGGGTACTGACGGAACTTAGACCAAAATGCGGCACTGTTGAAAATAAGCTCAAGATTCGAAGCGCGACAATCATTTCGGGACGGAGGGAGTATAATTTATATTTTTTTGAACAAAAAATTGTTATAAAAGAACCTAAAATGTTTTTTTATAAAATTTAATATACTAATTGTAAGGCAAAATGTTAAAATTACATATATTAAAGATGGCTAATTTATAACAACTTAATAATTAGTTTCAATCGAATCTTATCTCGTTATTCAATTATGTTTACTCTAATTAATGATAGTAAGGTCAATATATGAATGAAGGAGATATATTAGGAAATAAGTGCAATTAAATATTTGATTGTTTCACGACTAAAAAGAATTTTAAAAGCAAACTAATAGGTGATGAACTTATTATTTGCTCAAATTATTAAAAACTAAGAAAAATAATTTGGGAGAACTTTTACAATCCTGTATTTATATGAATACTACTTTGACCCTAAATCATATTTGAATGGAGAGAGTATAAAACTTAATAGAATATTTTAAGAAAGAATGTCTATTTATACAATTTAAATGGAAATTTTTTTCAATTGAAATGGACTTGTATGAGTAATATACTAAAATTGTGTAATATAGATTCATTAAAATATGAAAATTGTCAGAACCTTAGAATTGTAAATAAATAATCAAATATAATAGTAGAGATAGAGTAAATATAATTGAAGAAAATTAAGAAAAGAAAAATCGTGCATTAATTGATAAAAAATAATAAATATATAATAAATATAAATGTTTATAAAAGTAGGGAATTAGTGGATTGAAATTTAATAAAATAAAGAAGTATATAATGATAAAAAAATAAAAAGTTTCTTCTTATTTTAGTAATGGTAATAAATAATAAATGTAACCGTATATAAAGTATGGAATTAATAAATTGAAATTTTACTATAAATAAGGAAGTATAGAATAATAGGAAAAAATGAAAGTTTTTCCAAATTTAGTAATGGTAATAAATTATCAATCCAATAATAGGAATAGAGAATGTGACTGTAGAGAATTAAACTTGCCAAAACTACTGACAACAAAATAAATTAAGGCATAAATTATAAAAACGTATATAAAATAGGTAATTAATAGAATTTGAAATTTACTATAAATACAGATTGAAATTTAATAAATTAATGGATTTGAAATTTAATAAAATAAAGAAGTATATAATGATAAAAAATAAAATTCTTCTTATTTTAGTAATGGTAATAAATAATAAATGTAACCGTATATAAAGTATGGAATTAATAAATTTGAAATTTACTATAAATAAGGAAGTATAGAATAATAGAAAAAAATGAAAGTTTTTCCAAATTTTAGTAATGGTAATAAATTATCAATCCAATAATAGGAATAGAGGAATGTGATTGTAGAGAATTAAACTTGAAAAAGCTATTGACAATAAATAAATTAAGGCATAAATTATAAAAATGTATATAAAATAGGTAATTAATAGAATTTTGAAATTTACTATAAAATACAGGAGTAAAAAAAGACTATGATTTACTGTTATCTAAAATAAATAAATAAATAATAAAATCTGCCAAGAAACATAAGCAAACACAACTTTTTTCCATATGGCAAAAAGATAAATTTGTCATTTGGACAAAATACAGCCTAATTTAACAAGTTGCTAAATTGAAAAGTGAATAGCGAATTAATTTATGTCTATATATTAATAAAAATATATATACACACGCGTGCACATATGTGTGTATATGTATTTATGTATGTATGTCTATGAATCTTCTAAAGATGAAGATGTACGGAAAAAACTATCTACGTGAATGAGTATTAATGTGGGCATACTCTATCCAAATTTTAGTAATAACAATAAATACTCAAACCAAATTATGAATAAGGGATAATATCAGAAACCTCTCCTGAGGTTTCTCTTAATATCACGTGGCACCTTTAAAATTTTAAAAATATCATTTATCTCCCTTACTTTTGTTATTTGTGTAGTAAAATTTTTGAAAATCCTAAACTAAAATCATCACCTAAAAAACAATTTCTAATAGTAATACCACATCATAATACTATAGTCCATAAAAATATAACTTTGAAAAATAAAAAATATTTGCAAAGAAATACACTTGACTAATTTAACTCTATATGTTCAAAACTGATTTCTTATGAACTTTATATTTTTTTTCCAATTTCTTCTCAACCTGTATCCAAACCTTTAAATTGTACTAATCATTATATAAATCAACTCAAAATCAGCAAATAAATCATACACCACTCTATCACAATCATAAAGTGTAAAACATAAGCAAAATTAAATTTATTATAATTTACAAATAAAAAAATCGCATAGTCGTCCGAAAAATGAGTAAAAGAGAATGCTAAAGAAAAAGGAAAGAGAAGAAAGTGACTTTTATTTCTTTTTTCAATTTTTGAGCTTCATTTATTTATTATGTGAATTATGTATCAAGTGAGGGTTAATATAGTTTGTTTGCAATTGTTAAGGGAGATAAGTAATATTTTTAAAACCATAAGGGTGCCAAGTGATATTAGGAGAAACCTTATGGGAAGTTTTTGATATTATCCCGATGAAAAAAGAACATGATTGAAGATGATTAGAAAAGGAAAAATATGAGTTGATTGACAAAAACAAAATAAAGAAGGTACAATGAATACAAATTATATAAGGTAGGCCATTAATAGATTTGTTGAAATTGACTATAAATAACAAACCTTACTATAAATAAGGAAGTAAAAAAGGAAGGGAATTAATTGTTACCAAAAAAGAAAAAGAATAAAAAAAACACAAACATTAAAGACTTCTAGAAAAGATAGATAATCAACTTGGTAGAAGGTTAGAATAACCAACTCAACATCCTATTAAAATTAGAACTGAACTTTATGTGTGTGTGTGTAATATATAATACTGTATGTGGGGGATTGGTTAGATATACATAGAAGAAAGATGTGCAATTTGATAGGAGTTTCATGAAATTTATCCTCTTAATGTATACTCTGATTCTCACTTTACCTCCTAGCATTTATTTTTTGTCACTTAACCCCATAAGAGACAAAAATACCCCTCTACCATGCTAAGATTTTATTTTTAAATTTTTTACTTCATTTAATCATTGAACTTTAACATTGGACTTTGACCACCATTCTAATTGATGATGGTAAAGTTTCACATGAGATGAGTGCATTTACTAGGGAATATACTAATAATTGATTATTTTTAAATTAGGACTAAAAAAGATCCTAATAAGCATGAACTTGTTATAGGAAAATAACAAAAAAAGTCTAGTGCTAACATGAAAATGTGTGATCGTAAAAATGGATAACTAACTATGAATAGTGCAATTCTGAGGTAATATAACAAATTTTTTTTGTTTAATTTGTTAAATTGGAAAATAGATGAAATTGATTTGTAAAAAATATATATAGTTTTTTTCAAATTTATAAATTAGAGAATGGACATCCTAAATTTTTTGTTAGAGGAATTTTTTAGTTTTCTTAGAAATAAAAATTTTGATAATAGAAAACTAATTTGGAATAAAAAAGAGAGGAGAGAAGAGAAAGGGAAAAAAATTTACATAGTAGAGGGGTATTTTTGTCTCTCAAAGGGTTAAGTGACATAAAAAAATGTTAGGAGGTAAAGTGAGAACCAAAATATTAGGAATAGGTTGCAAATATAAAGAGTGCGTGACAATTTAATAGAATATCATGTTAAAAGAATGTAATATTGAGATAAAGTATTGAAAATAAAAATCCTTAATTTAGTGTGAGAAATAAAATCTTGAACTGGAAGGGAATTGTTTGGAAAATATGAATTGTTAGGAAGATTGTTGTCAGTTGAAATCCATTAAGTGCCAACTGATGTTTTTGTGTGATCTTTCTTGCAAATAAATAGTTCCAACAAACAGTAACTGCAGTTTGTGGGTATTTCATAATGTTGGCATAAAGATTTACACAACAAATTTGGTTAATTTTTTGAGGAATAAAATGTTGAAGCGGAAGGAAATTGTTATGTAGGGTGGTGTCTGTCCATTGAGACGGGACACTGTGCTGGGATGGCCTAATAAAACTAAACAGAAAAGCAAAAAAAAAAAAAAGGAAATGTGATAGGGAGAATTTATAACTTGAATTAACTTAGAGAAATATACAAAATATTTGTGTATATTTTCTAATACAGGGGAATATTGGGGTCCACAATACAACATGATTAATGGGCTAGAGCATGAAAAAGGCGAAATGAAACAATCCAATTGAAATACGTTAATTTAAAAAAAAAAAACAAAGAATAGTGAAACAAAAGTTGCAATACCGATTCTGTCACAGAGACATTAAATAAGAATGAATATGTGAAGAAGTTTATTATTCAATATTTAGAGTAAAACCGATAACGATGTGGTCGTACTTAGTGTGCCACTAAGAGTTGGGATTACAGGAAAGAACAATTCTAAGAGTTTATTGTTCAATACTTACTGTTCAAGGCGCGTTGCGAGTGCTTGGTAGGCCAAGTCGTTGAGATCATAAATGCTAGCACATTTTTCCTCGTCTCACGTGTCCATGTAATGTTTGGCCGCGCAAGGGTTCCTACGATAGGAACGGTCAAAGCGCTCCTACCATAAAGGATCCAGCAATTGTACCAAACTCTAACTATGCTATCATTAAGGACAATAAAAAAAAAAAGAAGATAATAGTACAAAGCTATAGAACCATTTCAAACAAAAAGATTCTGAAATCTAATTTTACATTTCTTTTATTGTGCAAAACACATCTGGGCCCACCTAAAGATTGAATCTCTGATAAAAATTTGATAACAAAATTAAATTTCTACAAAATGAATTGTAAGTCTGTAACATAGGAACCAAAATTAAGCATAACAAAGTTTCACATTTGCTATAGTGGTGAACGCTATAGTAAATTTGAGTTGTTCAGCTATCTGATTTTAGTAACAAAACTTGTCAATTTGATGCTGATTAGGCTAGATTATGTAGTAAATATCTTACTTTTCCAATATAATTTTTTGCACATCTATGAGAAGTACGAACAAGTCATACAAACAAAATGAACCAAAAAAATTCAGAGTCGTAAATCATCAAATAAATTAAGACGTGCCCGCATTATTGGTAATATCCTTCTGTTTTTCCTCAATAATAAAGTCACCATAGCAAGTTTGATAACAACTAAACTCGATCTCCTGGAACTTCAATGCGTCAAAAAAGGTCTCTACAAGTCTCTTTAAGAGGTTCCAAGAAGCTGAAAAATAGACAATAAGCAATCAAAGTCTGTGTTAGCAAGCAGGAGATATTCTCTTAAATGGTAAAAGAAAATTGCTGCATTTAAAAATAGTATTACACATATTACTTCTAAACACAAATTGTAAAATTTTATTTAGGCTCAGTTCATGAATAAGACACTAATTCGAAAGCAAGGATGATTTGTGGCAAATGGGGAGGCTGCATTCTGAAAGAAAACAGGAAAATATTAGATTACATGAGAAAGGAAAAACTGAATAAAAGAGATGATATGTACGTGAACAAGAATGTGATATGTCTGACATCTCATTGAAAGTATTTAGTTATGAATCCAATGATGGAAAAGTTTCTACATTATTCCCATTATGAGTTCATAGTTCCACGTCAATATGCCAACCAGATTGATACATATTACACATTAGCACAACCATGTATTAAAATTACAAACATCCATTTAGGACCAAAATTTTGGTATAAAGCAGCTACCTATCAATTTTGATTGCATTCTCACAACAATCTCTATTTTGACACAATCAATAAATATGTCCAAATTTCCAATAATTAACAATTCAGGTGTATGAATACTATTAGCAAATCATAAGGAAAACTTGTCTCAATTACCTAAGAGTTGTATATTATGCAAAATTTTCAACCTACAAGATTACACTATATGAAAAAATAAATGAAAAACTTAGGTCTTTTCCCAAGCTGGTTGCTACAATTATTATGCAAGGATAGATAGGACATGCCAATATACAATTTTATGTTTAAGTAAGGATTTTCTTCAGGGCAATTACAATGCTTTTTCTTTAACAAATTTTATGCCTTTTCACACCTAACACCATCAAGCCTTGAGACCTTCTATGGGAATGATAAGAATCAAATCCTCAACATATTATTATACTATATGCACTTCCTATGTGATTGCAAAATGGGGAAAAAAAAGAAATAGAGAGAAGCAGAGATAGAAGAATACCTAGCTAGAATTATCTTGGTGGAAGCATTATATGATATGTCTTTCTCCTAAAAATACACAAAAATTGTAGATAATTACAAAATAGAACAAAAAAGGAAAAAATGTGGAGTAAGAAATCAAATTCTGGGAGGAGAAAAGAAAAGAATAAATTTTGCTTCATTCTTCATAGAAGAGGGTTACTGGCATAAAATGAATCCTGAGACTTTTTTACATATTTTAATATTTCACTTTTTATCCATGAAGAAATACCAAATAATTGTCTATTGGCTATAACATTAAGATCGAAAAATAGAGCAAACAGGAGAGATGAGAGATGAAGAAGAAAAGAAAGAAAAGAAAATGTAAAACGGACTCAAACAAATGATAAGGACCTCTCCTTGCTATGCAACTAATCACCTCGGGGAAAAAACATGGCAACAATCTTAGTTAGATTAGTTTTAAAAAATAAAAAAGGTGAGAGATGGCAGCAATTACTATCACAAGAAGAAGAAGAAGAAGAGATGAAGTAGGTTTTCTGAGGCAGTAAGGATATTTTTATCATTTTGGCCCAATTGAAGAAAAAAAGAGAAGGAAAAATTTAGCTAAAATGAGCAATGTTCCACTAGTCAAAAACATAGACAATACATAGGTCAAAAGGATGGGTTGCTATACTAACTTGGTTTTTTTCTTATATACAAGGTATAAAAAAGACATAGCAACAATCTTATTTAGATTAGTTTTGAACAATAAAAAATAAAAAAAGGTGAGGGATGATAGCAGTTGCTACCACTAAAAGAAGAAGAAGAGATAGAGTTTGTTTTCTGAGGGACCAAAAATATTTTAACCCTTTTTACCCAATTGAACCAGAAAAAGGAAGGAAAAGTTTAGCTACAATGAGTAAGGTTCTACTTGTCAAAATATAGGCAATATATATGTCAAAAGGATGGGCTGCTATAGTAACTTAGTTTTCTACTTATATGCAAGGTAGATATATTTTTCAACATATTAAATATTATCATTATTTTGATTTCAAATGTAAACTCATGTATAGTACGGATCATAATACTAGTTTTCCACATGCTAAAGATGAAAATATCTCTACAAATATGGTGTGCAAACTCGTGTGCCGTGAATTTCATCTCTCTTAACCAAGCAAATATACGAAATGGTCCAAGTAATCATTTTCAGGAGTTTAAGGGATACTTGACACCAAAAGCAATATAACGGGCAATGAGACATGGATTCAATGACCAATCCTATATGTCTATGCATGTGTGTGTTTGATTTGCGCAACGGATCTTCTGTCCTAATTTCTATGTCACTCTCTCTGTTTCACTTTTTATTATATTGTCATTTCTCTTTCATAAATATCGTATTTTAATTCTTTTGTTTTATCAAAATCCAACAGCTATTAACTGAATAAAAAATAAATACAATAGTACCAAAAATGATATATAATAGAAAATTAAAAAATATATAGAAAATTCATAAAAAATATCATTTGAGTATTTTGATTTTTTGAGTTTGTTAAATTTTGCATATTACTCAATTAATAGTTGTTAGATTTTAAGAAAATAAAAAAGAATTAAAATATGATATTTATGAAAGACAAATATTAATATAATAAAAAGTTAGATAGAAAGTGTTACATTGAGCTAAACAGAAGATCCATTGCAATTTGTATATAGGGAACTATGTCCTAGATGGTAAAGGAGATGGTGATTATTGAATAAACAATCTAAACCAAAGTATTGACTACGAACATTAGCAATTTTGAAATTAGGTTTAAAAGGTTTCGAAATAAGGTTTAAAAGGTTTCGAAATAAGGTTTAAAAGGTAATAAATTAAGTGGAGGATTTAAAGACAGAAAATATGGTCTTAAGAAGGTTAAGAAAAGAAGGATTTTGAAATCAATGACTTACCTAATTAAGTATCTAGTGGAAACACTAATCACCATAGAAGTTTTACTAAACAACTAATTAAATGGATAGTACAAAACGGAATTTTAACATTGATTGAAAAGAAGAAATAGGATTATAGAAAAATAAAAAAGAAATTGATAAAATTTGAAAAGTAATAACCATAAGTGAGGCAAATTATAAGGGTAGAAAAATAGAAAAAATTTAAGGAATTTTAGAAACCCTAAGAATCTAGCATTACAAGGAGAAACAAAAAAAAAATTAGAGAATTTACTGAAAGTAATGGGAAAAACATATGAAAATATCTTTAGTTCAGGAAATTCAAGATAAGCTAAAATTTGCATAGCTCACTTTTAAAGTTATAATTGGTCAACATTTAGAAAAATCTTCTTTGTCAAATTTGAAACAATCGACACATTTCTTAATGAACACATCTGTTTAAAAAATAAGTATTAAAGATGACATAGAATGAATAGAGGAGAATATGGCTGCTCACGACTCGAGCCGCTCGCAAGCTGTTCGAGTCCAAGTTCGGCTCGAATTCAATAAACATCAAGCTTGAGTCGAACCCAAGCTACCTGGACATAGGCTTAGGAGCTCGTTGAGCCGCTCAACTAGTCGTGCAAAATTAGATAAATATCACTATTTGTATAACTAATTACTAACTTAGAATTTAGATAATAACTTCCATTTCCACACAACTTCAATTTCCATTTCCTGTTCCTCATTATTATTAGTCATCACTCTTTCCCCAAATAAAAAAACCAATCTAACCCTAGTCGTCGCTGTTGCAAGGTCCACAACCACTAGTCCACCTCCACTATGACCACAACTACCACTGTCACCAAAACTCTTTCTTGGGTTCCCAACCCACAACCACCACCACCACCATTTCTTCCCCATTTATCGACTAGCTACATGAGTAGCAATAGCAGCTGTTCGCACCTCAACTTCAGCAAAATCGGCAGTAGCTTCAGGAACAAGGGTACGCTATTGGGTTCTTCCAAACTAAGCTACTTGAAAAAGTTTGACTAATTGGGATATGCTCTTTCTTTTTTGAGTTTTCTTTGATTGAAACAAGGCACTCTTTTGCTTTACTTGAAGTCCTTGAGAATTTTAAAGAAGAGAATATATTACTAATACCATCAAGCATTGTCCACCATGTTTTGTTTTGTGCTCCAATTACTTGCTTGTTGGCTAGCTTTTGTAAACAAATAAAGGTTGTTTACTGATGTGTTGGAACTTAAGTGGTCCATAATTTGGTTAATTGTATGGTCCATTTTTTGATAAATAGTAGAAAATTAATTGTGGGATTAAGCCAATTTTCAAAATATAAAAAGAATTCGAAAAAAATATAAAGAAATCCCAATCTTTTAGTAGTTAAACATTTCTAATCTAAATCTTTGTAAATGTTATCCTATGGTGATGACCATTGATGCCCTAAATGTGATGAATATTTGCATTTTAATCTTTATGACAAAAAAAGTGTTGATGTGGCCCAACAATTTTTTTTTTAAGAGACAAATAGATGCCATGCTCTTTGTATGGCTGATTTGTTAGGCGGCATTTAGTAGGGATTGCCAAAGGTTCAAGAAGGTCAAGTTGTTTTCAACTTTTAGGCATTAGGATTTTATTAGCTCATTCAAATTTTAGTGGAGCAAATCTTTATGTTGTGTTAATTGGGTTTGATGAACAAGTAATCAAATAAACTATGAATGACCATTCATAAATTTGGTGATGTACAATCACTTTCTTTGAACTACAAACACTTTCCAAAAATTAAGCATGACTTTGTTTGTTTTCTTTAAGCTTTTACCAGATTCTTATCTTAGTTGTTTTTTATTAACAACATATTGCTCATGTATTTCTCTTTTCCTTTATGTATAGCTAAAAGAAAGTAAAGCATAAGATGGATATGTTTCCCCAAGAGCTGTGTTCACAAATTATTAGATCAGCGGGTGATTCTACTAGTCCCATGGATTTTTTGCATTTTAATCTTTATGACAAAAAAAGTGTTGATGTGGCCCAACAATTTTTTCCCAACAATTTTTTTTTTAAGAGACAAATAGATGCCATGCTCTTTGTATGGCTGATTTGTTAGGCGGCATTTAGTAGGGATTGCCAAAGGTTCAAGAAGGTCAAGTTGTTTTCAACTTTTAGGCATTAGGATTTTATTAGCTCATTCAAATTTTAGTGGAGCAAATCTTTATGTTGTGTTAATTGGGTTTGATGAACAAGTAATCAAATAAACTATGAATGACCATTCATAAATTTGGTGATGTACAATCACTTTCTTTGAACTACAAACACTTTCCAAAATTAAGCATGACTTTGTTTGTTTTCTTTAAGCTTTTACCAGATTCTTATCTTAGTTGTTTTTTATTAACAACATATTGCTCATGTATTTCTCTTTTCCTTTATGTATAGCTAAAAGAAAGTAAAGCATAAGATGGATATGTTTCCCCAAGAGCTGTGTTCACAAATTATTAGATCAGCGGGTGATTCTACTAGTCCCATGGATTTTTTTAATATAGAGGCTGCAATTGAGAATCAAGAAGAGCTCGAATTCTTTCTTGGAGATGAAGAAATAGGAAGCCAAGAAGAGAAGTTAGAAGGTGATACTCATACAACCACTCAAACTACAAATCAAAAGTATGCTGCAGGTGATGACTTAGATGCTTTTAGAAAAAGAAAAGAGCCAGAAAATCTAAAGTATAGGATGGTTTCAAAGATGTAGATATTGGATCTCAAAAAACTCTCATGTCAGAGTATATACACTGCCATGGTAAATTCAAGAAGACCAAAACTAGTACAACATCAAGCTTGCTTCGACATATCAAATCATGTGCTATTCACTTGCAAAAACTCCAAAACACAATAGTAAGAGATTATTTTCCCAGCTACCGACTCTAACTCACTTGTTTAGTCTTATCATCATAATGGGAAGTTTAATATGGTTGCCATGAGAGAAGCTGCAGCCAAATGGGTGCTTATGCATGAGCATCCCTTCTCAATTGTCATGGAAGAGGGCTTCAATTTGATGATGAAAAGAGGGATACCTCAATGGCAAATAATTAGCTGGACAACTAACAAGAATGATTGCACATCTATGTATGAAAGAGAGAAGACCAAGTTGAAGAATTTATTAAAGAAAGTCAAGAAAATCAGGTTGACTACAGATTTTTGGAAGTCTAAGAATCAAAAGTTTGAGTATATGATTATTACTGGACATTGGATTGATAGCCATTAGAGATTGCAGAAGTGGATCCTAAACTTTGTGCATCTTCCTCCACCACGTCGGGGCATCCAAGTTGCAGATGCTATTTTCAAATGTAAAGGAGTGGGGCATTGAAAACAAAATTTATACAGTCTCAATGGTTAGTGCTTCAAATAATGACATTGCTTTGAGATGTTTGAAGGACACCTTCTCAAGGAGCAAATGCCTATTAGCCAAGGGGAAGTTGTTTCATGTGAGATGTTGTGCTCACATACTCAACTTAATAGTTCAGAATGGTATCAATGAAATCAAATATATAGTTGTTAGGGTAAGAGAGAGCATAGAGTTTATAAACAAAACAGATGGGAGACGATTGCTTTTTGCTAAAATTGTATAGCAGCTTCAATTTCCTGGGAAAGTGCTCAATTATAATTGCAAAACAAGATGGAATTCGACCTATGAGATGCTGGCTTGCACTCTCAAGTTTCAAGAGGTTTTTCCAAGATTTAGAGATAGAGAGCCAAACTTCGATTTCTACCCAGCCACAAAAGATTGGGAAAAAGTGAAAAAAGTTTGTGATATTTTACAAGTTTTCTGGACAGCTACTCATACCATATCTAGTAGTGATTATCCAACAGTAAATTTGTATCTAAATGAAATCTATCGAATAAAAGTACTATTAGATAGTAAGGCAAATGATAAAGATGACTTTGTTCGGTCAATAGTTGGGAGGATGAAGCAGAAATTTGACAAGTATTGGGCTGAGTGTAATTTATTGATGGCCATAGCAGCAATCTTGGACCCGAGATGCAAAATGAGAGTAATCAATTATTGCTTTCCATTGATATATCCTCCACATAAAGTGCAAGTTAATATCAGCAAGGTTCGGCAAGCATTGTATGATCTATATGATGAATATGCAGAGATGCATCTTTCAAGTTCAAGTGGTTCATCTTCATCTTCTCAACTACAGACCAGCAATGATCTAGCAAACAAGAGTAGAGGTAGTTCATCTTCATCGGTGACATATCTTTTAGGTATGAGTGAATTTCTTAGCCATATTGCTGCTATGAAAAGTGTTCAAATCCTTAAGAATGAGTTGGATACCTACTTTGAAGATGGTCTTCTCACTGCCATAGAGGATTCAAATGTGGATATTATGAATTTGGATGCTTTGAAGAGGTGGAAAGACACAAAAAATACAAGATTCTGCATAGAATGGTTGCTAATATTTTAGCCATTCATATAAGCACTATAGCTTCAGAAGCTACATTTAGTGCTAGAACTAGAGTGATCGACTCCTACCATGCATCATTGGCTCCAGAAACTGTAGAAATGTCGATGTGTGCTAGAGATTGGTGTTCAAAACTACATGGGGTTAAGAAAAAGGAAAAGGTGACTAAAACACAAAATTACTATACATAGTATTTGAAATATGTCTTACTCTTACTATTTCTTGACTTCCTTTTCTTTATTCTTTTCTTTTTGCAAAAAGTGAAGACTTCACAAGAGATTGTATTGTCTATTTCTTGACTCTATCTCATTTGAGGTAATCTGCATTTCATTTTTTTTTTATGATCTTACTTGTGGATGGTTTTTAGTTGTTTTTTGGTTGATTTTTTGGTGCTTTTATTCTTGGCTGGTATTTTGCTAGTTTTTGGATTGTTTTATGTTAGCTGGTATTTGGTTGGTATTTGGCTGTTTATGTTGGCTAGTATTTGGCTGTTTATGATGTATATTTGGCTGGTTTTTTTACTTTTTTCTTGGATGGTATTTGGTTGTTTTTGGACTGTTTAATTTTGGCTAGTATTTGGCTGGTTTTTTTACTTTTTTTCTTGGCTGGTGTTTGGCTGTTTTTTTTGCCAACTCACTTGGTGTTTTTTTTTATTGTTTAGTGTAGTCAATGGTGCATATTTTAGCTACTATGCAAAGCTGAGAACTTGAGGCTTGACTGTAGAGGATAAGTGAAGAACTCATGGCTTGTTCATAGATTCATAACTATTTAAAATAATGCATTTCCCCTTTGAACCTTGTTTATCTACTTGATTGATTGTATTATGTGTGTGACAATGGTTGAATAGTCCTCGAAGTATTGGATATTTGGACTTTATGTGTTCATGTGTTTTAATTTTATGATTGTATTAGTGGATAATTTATAGGCCTAAATTCGATCGAGAACATGTGAAAAACTATGACAAAATATAGCCTAAATTGTACGCTGTTATTATGCTCAAATTTGATTAGGAATAGGTGGACAAAAAGCTGTTTTTATAGCTTGAATTTCCAGAAATTCGAGCTGCTCGTGAGCCCGAAAATTAAGTACAACTTGAGCTGCTCGCGAGCCAAAATCAAGTTTTAGCTCATAAGCCTTGTCGACTTAACTTCGAACCTGCATTTTCCTTGGTCGAGTTGAGCTCGACCTCCAATTTCTTAGCTCATCGAACTCTAGCTCGAATTCGAGCCCACAATGAACAAGTCAAACTCAAGCTCGATAGGTTTAAAACTCGACTCGATACAATTTATTTGTTGGAGAAAAAGGATACAAAATAGAAAAATGAAAAATTGAGAGAGAGGGAGAGAGATGAAACTAATTGGCCTAATTGGCATTATGTGAAACTATCCAAATCAGCAAATTTATCATGTATGCCAAATTGGGCGTTAGGATTTTCTCTTTTTATTTGGGAACAATCAATTAGCTCCCATGTGTTTTATATATATGTGTGTGTGTGTGTGTGTGCGCGCGCGCGCGCATATAAATGAATGACTAGATATATATGCTAATTTCGATAGTTTCACATAATGCCAATTAGGCCAATTAGTTTCATGTTAACATATAGGATTAATCTTTTCTACACATATATATATTGTTGTATGAATTACAGTTATGCAAAATTTAAATCTAAAATTTAATTTTTGCATACATGTCATGGATTCAACGGTAATATTATATACCCAACTAAGCATATATGTTAACATGAAATCAATTGGCCTAATTGGCATTATGTGAAACTATCCAAATTAGCAAATTGATCAAGTCATATATACACACACATACATTCACACATATATTCAACATTGTCTTTTTTCTTAGGATAATTTTTCCATGAAAGGATAGCAATTTAGAAGGTAAGTGATAATTTTGAAGATTTTTTTTTATTTTCAATGAGTGCCCGAGGACAATCGTTAGTACACATAGATTGCACTTAAATTGCCATCTGAATGCACATGCTCATATTTATTATAGAGTAAATTGTATATACACGTCAATGTATATACTATCACGGTTAAATTGATGACATATGAGCGGATTTTGAATTTCAAATTCAAATTTTATGCATGTGTCATATATCTAACGGTAATAGTGTATATACTGACAGTGTATATAAGATTAATTTTTTATTATATGAGTAAATTTTATATACACTGTCAGTGTATATACTATCACAATTGGATAAATGATACATGAGCAAAATTTGAATTTGAAATTCAAATTTTACACATGTGTCATATATCTAACGGTGATAATATATACACTGACAGTGTATATAAGATTAATCCTTATTATATCTCTTGAATTCATACACTTTTTGAAAATAGTTACATTTTTGCTAGAAAAATAATGCTCCTAAATTTGAAAACTTTCTTAAAATAGTTACACTTTTTGAAAAAATAAACACCTAAGACTCCCTTTAACGGGACACTCGTTCGTCAAATCCTTTAAACGCGTTTATCATGTACGCTGAACAAAAAAAAAAGCATACATAAATGGCAAGTTTTATTATGGTTATTAAGCAACTTATAGGGTAATTCAATAAGTTGCCCTATAAGTTGCTTAATAACCCACTAAAACTTGCCAAGTAGGAGGCACTTACCCAAAGTTAGTATCGTATCCTCCTGTCATATTCCTTGTTGATAGTGAGATGTTCACAATGTTTTTGGACACTGCATTCACTTCGAGGTCCATACTAAAAGGATAAATATTTAGCACTAAGACCATTCTCTTCATCAAGGTTACGTTCTCTGATATTTATTAGCTGATATTCTTTTCAGTATCAACAAAAATGGCCTCCTTCCAATTTCATGCTCATTTGAATCATCTCCTACTCAAAATCCTCCTCCTAACCCTATTGACGAAACCATCCTTCGGTGTCACACCAGATGATCCTACTTCTCAGTTAATCATCAAAATTTGTGACCAAACACCAGATAAACAGTTCTGTATACGCGTCTTACAGCAAAATCTACCTAGTCCATCAACGGATGCTCAAACTTTTGCCAAAATATCGATCAATCAAGTGCTGGCAAACGTTACCAATACTTTAAGTGCTGTTAGACAAGCAAAAGCTAGTGCAAGTAAGGAGGTTGCAGACCTCCTTACAATTTGTGAAGAGGGTTATACCGTTGTATCTTCTTCATATAATGATGCCTTGCAGGCACTTGCTGACAGGTGTCGAATCTGTGCAATAATAATTATCTACTCAAAGAAAATACAAATTTTGTATATAGCGGTGAGTAGAGTCGAATCCACAGGGATTGGGGATAATTCGTTTCTTTTTAAGTCAAGACAGATGGGGGTTTAAGGATTAAATGCTAACTAAATAAATTAACTGCAGAAAATAATTAATTAAAAGAAATAATTTGGAGCACTCTAGCCAAGGGTACACTTCAGAAATGGTTCATGCACTGATCATCGATTCACAGATAATTCCACATTTATTAATAGATTGGTTATAGTTGTCATGCACGCGATAAACAACCAACCCTTCCTTAATTTCTCGATAGTTAAGGTACGACCGTTAACTATTTCTCTAACTCAAAAACAACTCTAGGTACGACCGTAAGATTTAATTTCTAGATTGCATTAATAATTAGAAAGGCCCAATCCTAACTAACAAACACGCTACGAGAGTTTGTTTAAATTAGATCGTATGCTTCCCTGACATAAAACCAATTACGCCAGTTTGCTACTGAGATGGAGATAATCGAACAATTATGGATTCAAATACCCCTAATTAGCAAAATAGCCTATATGAATAATTAATTATTGCGCACTAATCAATCATACACAACAGCTATAACAATTAAAAGCAGAAAACATATAAATACCAATAAATGAAAGAAACAATTAAAAAGGTTTAGATCTCACAGTAATTGCCGAACCAAATCATCAGTTGCCCCCTCGATTAGAATTATGAAATTAGTTCTCCACCATGGAGAAGAAGAGAATGTTTTTTCCTTGTCTCTTGCGGCCGAAAAGAAGGAAAAGGAAAAAAAATATATATGACTACTAGTCTGCCGCCCTAGTCTCTTATTGTTTCCTGCCCGAAGTACTAGTCAAACGGGAGTCGGCCCACCAAAGAGAAACTAACGTTGCTGACTTCCTAATAGTCTAGAATTCTAATCTATATCAACTTTCCTTATCTAACAAATTCCTAAAAAGAATAATTTCCCTAACAGTACTCAATTGCTAACTAGAAAAGGCAATAGTTATTCCAGCATTGTCTCGGATTTGGAATCCACAATTCTTTGGAAATTGCCTCCGTACGCGTGAGATCCTGACTTTCCGGTTTTGAGCAGTGAGTTTAGGCATGCCCACGTGCAAGCGTTAGATGTTTTTCACTAGAAAATCTTCATTTAAGCACTTTTCATTCCCGTTCCTGAAATAAGTACAAAATATCAAATATAAGTAGAATCCGACAATTAAAATAATATTTGGCGAAAATCAAGGGAAAAATAATTATAATTTAGATGACAATTTCACATTCTATCAATTTCCCCCACATCTAAACCATGCTTGTCCTCAAGCATTAGAACAACAAATCAAGCAATCAAATTCAAACAATGGCTATTATTCAAATCTTCTATTGCCAAGATACAATTAAAACATATGTCAAGTATTAGTAGCAATTTTCAAGAAATATCTCTCAAGTTAGTTTTCAAGATCAAGGACTCTTTCAATTTATAACTAACTAATCTAAGGATATAAAATATTCAACCAACATCCATAAGCAAATGGTTCGACTATTAAGCAAAATCTCAACATTAAAATTCATGGATCAGCGGGCTAACAATTTATTCAAACACTTTCACACTTTTCACTATTAGCACATTTTTTTTCTAAAATATCCCTATACTTGATTGATTTTTTTTTTTCAGGGGGAATGCTTAATTTTTAGCCATTCAAGCGTTTTGACGCGAACTCCGACATTGGCCACATGAAGGAGCCCGGTTACTCAGCCATTATCGCTTAAAAACCACATACTCATAGCTATCGTCGCTTTTTGACGCGAAAGTCGACACTTATGGTGAAAACCTCCGGTTACTCAGCAACGATACTAGCGGAGTATAGCCGAATACTATTCATAAATAAGCACCAAATTAAAATTAAAAATCACACAAACCCGCTTCATTTCTTAAATATGGAGAACTAAGATTAATAGTTGAACCAATTTGCATAAAAAATGCTAGACAAATATTTACCATACTTAGAGAAGTTAACCAAAAAGTGCAAAAGTCACAAAATCTCAAATATTCACCAAAAAGATACCGTTAAACTTAACCATGTCATACTTAACATCTTAGAGTGTAAAATCTTAGCAACAGAAAAATTTGAGACATCTAACCATCGTTTATCATTAACAACCACGAGTATGCATAAATATAGGCAAAAATTGGATAAAATTCGACAAAGTCAAATAAAAAATTCCAACAAAAATGCCTACACTTGCACTTTTTCAATAAAATACCAATATACTACTCCCCCCACACTTAAATCTTACATTGTCCCCAATGCAAGTAATAAAGAATAAAATATAAAGTAAAAAGGGACAACGAAACTTCCCTGATCATCAAAAGGGGGTTGTGGCACAGCTGTAGGTGAGAGGCAAAAAGACATGTAGAACTTGATGGCAAAAGACATGTACACTTGCACTTTGTTAGACGTGGGCACGCCTAACTGCCCTCGAGTCTTCTGACTAACTCTCAAAAATTAAGTTCCTTAAGCGTGACCACATGACGTGGGCACGCCTAACTACCAGAGAGTCTTCTGACCAATTTTCGAAAATTGAGTTCCTTAAGCGTGACCACCTGACGTGGGCACGCCTAACTGCTATAGAGTCTTCTTGACCGGCTGGACGTGAATTTCCTTTCCTTAGACGTTGATCACTTAGGCGTAGGCACGCTCTAGAGTGCCAGCTTCCTGCATCCAAAGCAAAAATTACTAAACGCCAAATAACACTTAACAAAAATTCCCAAGGAAACATGAGAAAACTGAAATACAAAGATGTCTTGGATTGCCTCTCAAGCAGTGCCTTTTCTTTAATGTCTTTGGCTAGACATTTTCATATTTATTCACGGAGGATAAAATCTTGTGACTCGTTTTCAGTGCTTCATGCTTTTTATATAGTCCTGATTATCCCTCGTAAATAGGAGTAATCTTTTGAACCCACAAGGTACGGTCTTCCATGGACTAGTAGATGGCACCAAACAAAGTAAACAAGCATCTTAATTTTTCACTCACTCCTTCATTCATACGTTCTTACTGGTTCAAGATGTTTTGCCATCGCAACTCTTGACCTATTCCTGTCATGAAACTCAAAATCTTCTGATATAATAAAATCAATCTCATTAACAGGAATTAAAGAATAAGAGTCAGAAGGAAATGGGATTTAAGGAATAGAGGAAAATGTTCATCGCATTTTGGAGATTGTTCACTGGATTCATTTCACTTGAACAATTTGATATTTAGGATTCCCATCCTTGCATTTCAACTTTCTTTTCAACTTGCATTTTTAGATCTTTCTTCTTGAGATTCTCGCAGTACCATATCATTTGTCAGGATAATTGCACTCTCATCTTCCTCATGGTCGATAATAGTCTGTGAGGGCAATTCTTCACTCATTCGAGAAGTCAATTGCGTTATCCTAGATGTCAATTGATCCATTTGATCTGCCAGGTTACGCATGCTCGCTTGTGTCTCCTGATGAAAATCCATTGTCTCCTGTTGAAATTGATGTACCTCCTGTTGAAATTGATGTGCCTCCTGTTGAAATTGATATGTGTTAGTAGCTATTAATTCAACTATTTCTTCAAGAGACATACCTGACATGGATGACGGTTCTTGAGACTCTACTGTTGAAAATCTATTGGCCTTTGTTCATAATTAAAATTGGAATCATCCCACCATCCTTGATCATACCCGTTTGAATAAGGGTCATACCACGTTTGATATTGAGGTGAAAAATCTCCAAAAGTATCGATTGGAGCACTCAGACCATCTTGAAATGCAGCATATGTCGATTGAATGATCTGAGGCAAAATAAGTTCCACAATTGCAACAGCCCATTGATCATTAGAAAAAGTACGAGTCTCATAACCCCTTCTAGAAATAAATCCATCTATCACAAAATACGGACTGTTAGCAGCCATAAACTATATATAAAAAATAAGAGAAAAAATAAAACAAATGAAAACAAGATGAACTAAAAAGAAACAAATTAATCAGGCACCAGTCCCCGGCAACGGCGCCAAAAATTGACAGGTGTCGAGCCTGTGCAATAATAATTACCTACTCAAGGAAAATACAAATTTTGTATATAGCGGTGAGTAGGGTCGAATCCACAGGGATTGGGGATAATTCGTTTCTTTTTAAATCAAGACAGATGGGGGGTTTAAGGATTAAATGCTAACTAAATAAATTAACTGCAGAAAATAATTAATTAAAAGAAATAATTGGAGCACTCTAGCCAAGGGTACACTTCAGAAATGGTTCATGCACTGATCATCGATTCACAGATAATTACATTTATTAATAGATTGGTTATAGTTGTCATGCACGCGATAAACAACCAACCCTTCCTTATTTCTCGATAGTTAAGGTACGACCGTTAACTATTTCTCTAACCCAAAAACAACCCTAAGTACGACCGTAAGATTTAATTTCTAGATTGCATTAATAATTAGAAAGGCCCAATCCTAACTAACAAACATGCTACGAGGGTTTGTTTAACTTAGATCATATGCTTCCCTGACATAAACCCAATTACGCCAGTTGCTACTGAGATGAAGATAATCGAACAATTACGGATTCAAATACCCCTAATTAGCAAAATAACCTATATGAATAATTTAATTATTGCGCACTAATCAATCATACACAACAGTTATAACAATTAAAAGCAGGAAAACATATAATACCAATAAATGAAAGAAACAATTAAAAAGGTTTAGATCTCACAGTAAATTGCCGAACCAAATCATCAGTTGCCCTCTCGATTAGAATTATGAAAATTAGTTCTCCACCATGGAGAAGAAGAGAATGTTTTCTCCATGTCTCTTGCGGCCGAAAAGAAGGAAAAGGAAAAAATATATATATGACTACTAGTCTTGACGCCCTAGTCTCTTATTGTTTCCTGCCCGAAGTACTAGTCAAACGGAGCCGGCCCACCAAAAGAAAACTCACGTTGCTGACTTCCTAATAGTCTAGAATTCTAATCTATATTAAACTTTCCTTATCTAACAAATTCCTAAAAAAGAATTAATTTCCTAACAGTACTCAACTGCTAACTAGAAAAGGCGAATAGTTATTCCAGCATTGTCTCGGATTTGAAATCCACAATTCTTTGGAAATTGCCTCCGTACGCGTGAGATCCTGACTTTCCGGTTTTGAGCAGTGAGTTTAGGCATGCCCACGTACAAGCGTTAGATGTTTTTCACTAGAAAATCTCATTTAAGCACTTTTCATTCCCGCTCCTGAAATAAGTACCAAAATATCAAATATAAGTAGAATCCGACAATTAAAATAATATTTGGCTAAAATCAAGGGGAAAATAATTATAATTTAGATGACAATTTCACATTCTATCACTTGCCATAAACGATAGTGCTTCTGTGTTCTTGAATGAAGAACAGTCGGAAAGGCCTATAAATGACTGCGCAAATAACATTAATCCTGTGCTGCCTCAGTTTTGAAAATATAACGCCCAAAATCTAGCACTTTAGAAGATCTCAGTTGCTGCTGCTTCTATATATTTCCAACAGCCACCTAGATCTTAGGGCCCGAAAATGTTCAGTCACATCGATGGATTTATAGCTTTGAGAATGTGATTAGATCAGATTTATATGATAATTCATTTCTATCTAGTTTTCTTGTTTCTTGCCCATTGTTACCCAATTTTCTATCTAGATTTGCATGCGCACATTACCGAAATACCCATGGATACTCTTTGGGTACCTAATTTCGGTCGAAATCGTAGAAAAAGGCATGTCCGTAGCTTTGGCTGGCCATGATAAAACAATTCTCCAAAATTGAAAACCATGTGCAATTCCTAGTAGCAAGGTCCCTCAACTATGAAGGAAATTTTCAAACTTTTTCTTTCCCAACTTCGATGAATGTTCCCCACTTCACTTAATCAATTTGCCAAATTAGCTTATAAACAATGTCACACCGTTGTTTCTCATAATGCACTTTGCCAAACTAACTTATAAAAAGAAGAAATAGAATGATAGAAAAAATAAAAAAAATTTGACAAAATTTGAAAAGTAATATCCATGATTGAACAAATTGTTGGAGTAAAAAATAGATAAAATTGGAGGAAGTTTAGAAATCCTAATTATGAAGATACCATTACAAGGATAACAAAATCATGAATTTTAATGAATGGAAAAAAAAAAAGAAAATACATTTTAGCTTGGAAATTCCAAATAAGCGAAAGTTGGTAATTAAAGCTATCATTTAAAGTCATAATTGGTCAACATATACAAAAGTTTTCTTTGTCAAATTAGAAAACAATTGACAAGTTCTTACTTAACACGCTTGATAAAAAAAAAGTATTAAGATGATGTTAAATGAATATAGTAGAAAAAGATTAAATAATAAAAAAATTGAGGTTGGAGCGGAAGGGAATATAACAAGAACATCGACTACAAAAATCCAGGAAGGCATAATTGATATATACATACAAAGAGCAGGACAACCTTGCATGTTTATCAATACATTGGAATATGAGAATTTAAAACATTCACATTTAACTAATTGATTGTTACCAAACAAATATGATGTATTGAAATGGAACTGAAAATTAATATATTGAAATGGGAATTAATTGATTGTTCATAGAAAAAGAAAAAAAAATCCTACACCCAACTCAACATTATACGTTAACATCAAGTTAATAAGCCTAATTCACATTAAGTGAAACTATCTAACTCAACAAATTTCTTGACAAATTTGCTTATTTGGATAGTTTCACATATTGCCAATCAGGCCTATTAATTTCAAGCATCTGTGTTGAGCTGGGTGTTAGGGATTTTGTTTTCATTGTTTTGGGAACAATCAAGTGTGTATGTGTCTAATGGCGTGTTCAATGGGTATTCGTTAAGATATAGTTTAGGTGTTTAGATTTTTGAAAGAATAATGTAAATTAAGAAAAGTGTATAAATGGAAGAAAGTGTAATAATTGTTAATAGATATATACATAATAGGTTAGCGGAAATTATTTATAAATGTATAATATGCCATCATTGTATGTATTTTGGTAGCCATCACAAAAGAAGTAAGTGTAGGTATAATTTCTTTTCATGAAAGGATTGCAATTCAGAAGATAGGTAATAATTTTGACATATTAATACTTGATCCGCCTTCCTTTTTAACGTGCTTATCGTATGCCCTTCGACACTAAATGGCCTTTCGACACTAACAGAAAAACCATACATAAAATCAGCTCTCGAATATTTGTTGCACTTTTTATTTTTTTAGTTTTTTGTAACTGTTATCTATAATTTATTATTCATGTACTTTTGCTACATTCACTAATTAGTTTCACCTATAATACAATCACTTAGGGCTCGTTTGGTTCACGAACTGGATGAGATGGGATGACTCATCCTTGGCATTATTAATCCTGGGTTAAGTCATCCTCGGATTACAAATCCAAATCATCCAGTATTTGATTGATTCGAGGTTGGAAAGGATATATTGGAAATAATCCTCTCCTATGTTTGGTTGGAGATTGGATGAGATAGAATTACTATTTTAATGACCAAAATACCCCTTAATTTGCCAGGATCATTTTAATAAAATAATTTATAAATTTTATTAAAATAAAATAATTTTAAGCTTAGAATTATAAAGTAAATCAAGGGTTTTGATATATAAAAATTTGCATTCACTCAAACTCAGCCCATTCAAGCCCTTAAAATGGGTTCTAAATTAGTTTTGGAATCTAAATTTTTAACTTTAATTAAATAATGGGTCGAGTTTTCACTAAGTTAGGGTTAAATTGAATGAAATCTAACCCATTTAAGAGTTCTAAATGAGCCAAACTCAAGCCAATAGAATATTTTTCTTTGAGCCGAGTATGAGCTTATATTAGAATTTAATTGAGAAAATAAGGTAGTAAGAGGCAATATAGTCTTTTATTTATGATGTAAGTAAGGGCAAATTAGTCAAAAATTTTAAATTAATTAATCGGGGGTAATTTGTCAAACAATTTAAAAAATGAATAAGGGCAAATTAGTCAAAAAATTTAATATAATTAGTAGGGGTAAATTAGTCCATTTGTTATCATAATATTATGTGAGAGTATGATTAGATACAATATGAATTTGTATCATTTGCAAGAGCAAATTATCATATTATTATGTGAAAGATAATATTCAATATGAATTTGTATCATTGCAAGGGCCAAATTAGTTCAAAATATTGTTATGTTAGTAGTAGGGGCAAATTTGTCAAAAAAACTTTAAATTAATTAGAAAGGGCAAATTAGTCCATTCATATTATATTATCATGTTCAGGATAAGATTATATAATTATGAGAGTATAAAATTGTATATTATTTGAGGATAAATTAGTCTAAAATTTCATTATCCTATCTCTTAGTCAACCGTGGATAACTAAACTACCTCCCTCATGGGATTATTTTATCCCATGAATAGGAGATTAATTCGGTTAGTTGAGATGTATTATGCAATATATAAAATGCAACCAAATATGAGATGACACAGGATAATTAATCTAATCCTGTGTGATCCCCATTAACCAAATGGACCCTTATGGTATGAAAAGTTTTTGTTTTTCCTTTTGACAACATTTAGTATAGCTTCAGTGCATTTCATCCTTTCAAGGCTAAATCTTAACGTGCATGGCGTGCATTCATTCGAGTTCACAAACTAAAGTTAGTACTAATATATCCCCAGCATTTCCCTTTTGGACAATCAGAGAATTATGAGAGAGCAATTGGATACTGCATCCACGTTCAATGTCCAAACTAAAATCATAGATTGTTAGCACTAAAACTATATATTTTTTTTTATCAAGATTTCATTCTCTCATATTTATTGGTTGAGAACATCTCTTAAGTGTCCACAAAAATGGCTTCCTTTCATTTTCATGCTTATCTGAATTATCATCTCTTAGTCAAAGTCCTCCTTCTAACCAAATTGTGACAAAACCATCCTTCAGTTGTCACGCCAAATTGGTCCTACATCCCAGTTTGGTCATCAAAATTTGTGACCAAACACCAGATAAAGGTCTTTACTGTAAAAATCTATCTAGCCCATCAACAGATGCTCGGACTCTTGTCGAAGTATCGTGCTGTAAAACAAGCAAAAGCTAGCTCATGCAAGCAGAGGAGGACATAGACCTTCTTTACAATTTGTGAAGAGAGTTTATACTGTAGTATATTCTTCATATGATGATGCTTCGCATGCGCTAGCTTGCTATCAATGATAGTGCTATGTGTTCGTGGACGAAGAACAATCTCAAAGTCCTATAATTGACTGCGCAAAAAACATTAATCCTGTGCTGCCCCGATTGCCGCTGCTAAGATGTATTTTGCCAGACTAGGGCTGCGAAAGTTACCAGGCAACCGTTCCCCGTCCAGGAACTTTTGGTTAGCCTAGATTAAATGGTTCGAATTGACGCACAAAATGAAATCATTTAAATAGCTAGAACAGAAAGGGAGAGATTCTAAACAACATCAAATGTCATTTGCTGAAAGCCCCAAACGCTTTGCCATAGTAAAAATTAATCCATCCAAAGAAGAGCCAACTGTTGTCACCAGTAATATCAAAATCCTTTTTTGAAACAGCCACCAATATATCAAAATTCTTTTCCAAAAAACCTTTACCTTGGAATCGTGTATATCCCTCTTTCAATTTAACTCACTCCAAGTGAACAATTTTTCCTTCTTTGAATTGAAACTCGCTGCAAGTGAAAAGTGGCGAAGGAGGGCAAATAGCAAGGAGCGGGCAGCCAGAAGAGCCACGAAATGGTGCACGAGTTGAAATTACAGGCGAATATTGTATAATCCAGAAAAGTTTCTAGAAAATTTATGTTCTGCAGATAGGTAACATGGAATCATTTGGATAATATAGCATGGCACTCTTCTACACTAGTTTCCTATGGTAGAAAGCCTATAAATTCTTTATGAGCTAGAAAGTCTGTAATTTGAGGTTATAGTTTATTGGAGATCTTCGTCTGTAATTTGAGGTTATAGTTTAAATCCTTAAGCATGAAGTTTTTCAGCTCAATTGATATTTTAGATTATAGTGTAAGTGTGAGGACCTGAATTTTTATTTTACATATTTTTATTTTATTTTACTAATTTATTTAATCATTTATTTATTCGTTACTCCGATTAATTTAATTCATTCATTTTAATTTTATTTGCATGGAACAATATCTCATTTTATATTTTAAAACGTTTCACTAGTAAATTTAATTTTTCTGCGGCTCGTTTAGTAAGAAATAGCGAATACACGTTTTTCGAGGCAAAATTCGGTCCGAAAGTGCAATGATCTTGGAGAATTAAAGATGAACAATAGTAGACTAAGAAAAGTTAATTGAGAAATTAGATATGAGTGAGTTAAATTAAGCTCAATTAGGAGCACTAATTGTTCACTATTCAATTGTTGACTTTTGGGTACCAAAGCACCTTTATGTCATTCTTCCTTTCACTCCATCAAATCACCAACTAACCACACAAAATCTTTCTTCTTCCTCTCCTTCTTGACCAGCTCTCCCTTCACCCATTTCTACCAAAAATTTCAGCTAGCTTGTCTTCCATTTTGCTCCAAGAAGACACTCCAAACTTGTTTCTTTTCTTGGTTCATCACACAAGCTTGAAGGGTGACTTGAAGGAGGAAGGAACTTTAGGGGTTTAAGAGCTTATACAATAGTGGTTGGTCTACACCTCTTGGAAGCAAGGTAATTATCCAAAACCCTCATCTTTTCCTCTCAAATCATAGTAGTTAGTTAGTTCTATCTAGTTAGTTTTTGGGTTGTTGATGGGTTCACAAGAACCTTGACACTAGGTAGAGGATTTGAGGTGGCTTTATAGGTAGAGGCCTTGAGGATTTTGTATGTTTACTTGCTTGTTTGATGCTTGTTTTGATGGATTATGGATTAGTTTTGGTTAGGCAGTTGAAAAGAAAACTTGAAGAATGGAGGATGCTTGCTGTCCGAATTTTGGCTGGATGAATCTCTCATATTAATTTCGAATTTGACGTTATTTTGGTGCTATAATGCGTGATATATGTTGGTGTTTATGTGTGTTAAATATCTCCCAAAAAGCTTTACAATTGGTTGAGTTAAAGTAGGGGAAAGTGAGGTTGCAAATCTGTAAATTTTCTGATCAGGAGACCCAACTAGTATTCACGTTTTGGCCCATAACTTTTTGTTTGGGAGTTGAAATCAAGTGCCGTTTGTGGCATCTAAAACTGACTCCGAGAGCTTTCCAACGGTATAAACGTTACCTCCTAATTCGTTTTTTATGAGTTGTAGTGAACCGGAAAAGATGACTGATTTTCCTCACTATTTTCATCCGAGAAACAAACATATCTGCAGTTTGTAGCTCAATTTCACCTATCTTGCAAAACGAATTTTAAGACAGTTCCTTTTAATGATTTTAGCATTTTGAATCTAGTTTTCAACGTAGTAAACCATGCTAAATTTTGAGTTGTGTAGCTTTAGTTATGACCAGATTTTGAAACTGTGTCAAGTGCTCCAAAACTGGAAATTTCGTAAAACAGGTTCCAAAAATCAACTTTTTTAAAACTGTTGTATCTTGGTGTAGAAAAGTCCAAATTGAGTTCCGTCTATTGCATTTGAAACTAAATTATAAATTTTAAGGGTTGATTCTATTTCTATAAAGTTTTCCAAATTTCCAAAGTTTACTGAAAATGCAAGACTGTTTTGCTCTGTTCTTGCTGGAACAATGAGTTGGAGGTAAAATTTGAATAATTTCGGATTTGAATCTAGGAATAGTGTCTTATAGAGAGTTTTAGTACATTGAATTTAGTTTTCAACGGTATAAAGTTTCCAATTTTTGAATTTACAGAACTCGAGATATGATTTCCCAAGTGGTGTCGCACAAAGCTGGATTTTTTTGGTTTCAAACAAAATGCTCTTTTAAGAACTTTCAACTTTCCTTTGAGATTGTTAGTCCTGTGACGCCCCCACTTTTCCTAGGGCGAACCTAGGGTATCCGCGGAATACCTGCCAACTGTCACCGGGCTCTCACTACAATCTATAATCCAAAAACTCGAAATATTTCAAATATTTTCACTATATAATTAAAGTACTCCAAATATTTCATACTTACAATTAGTTAGCTTTCAAACTTAATACAATCCAAAAGAATATGTACTACAACCATCCGCTATAATACAACTTAAGGTCAAAAGAAAAATTAGTACTATTCACGAGCACCCTTGGTCTCGAACCCTGTTAAGGAAAACAAAAACGTGGAATGAGCTAAACAGCCAGTGAGATTCCAAGACACTCTAACAGTTCTAATAAATCATGTAAGTTAAGCATGATACATATATGGTTCAAGATTTCACATTGGCACATTTACAATAAGACAGTTATCATGATACAGAAATAAACACATATTGAAGGATACGGTGTTCCAGTGGAACCATTTCGGTCAACTTCACCTTATAACTTCAGATCCCCTCGGTTTGTCTGGCCATCACCTTATCCCTCCAGTGGTAATATCGAGTATACCGAAACGGTGGCCCAGGGTTCCAACCTACCCGACCAAGTCCAGTCTGACGAGCAGTTAGTAACCAAGGGCAGGATCCAGTTCAGCTTAGAGCTTACAACATGCACAAGTAATCAAGTAAATCGGTAAACGGTAGTAATTTTCATTTTAGTAGGTCGAGTGAGATAAAATACACACTCGCCTTAAAACGGTGGCAATTTCATAAGAGCAATTATAGGCAACATTTAACACTTAAACACGTAAGAAATATGCCGTAGTTTCATATGAACATGGAATTTACGGTAATCAAGTAATCAAGTAAATCGGTAAACGGTAATCGGTTGAACGGTAAATCGTAATCGTAAATCGGTTGGAGGAGAAGTATAACTGAGATAAAGTACACACTCGCCTTAAAACGGTGAAAAGTTCATAGGAGCAATTATCGGTAGCACTTAACAGTTAAACACATAATGACCATGGAGTAAACATGTCATAAAACTATTCAAGTTACGTACTCCTATATGGAACACTCACCAATCAAAATAAGTGAGTAAAGAAAGTCGTCAATGATCCACTTCGGGATTCTCTTCGAGACCTTCTTGATCGCCTGAAGAAAAGTGACCAATAATCACCCTCACAATTTCACAAGTTCCTTATCAAACAAGAAAGAATGCACACTTGCTTTAGAATTCAAGTCAATGTCTTTATAAGGGTTTCATTTTATCGAAAGTTAAGATTCAAAAGTGTGGATTTTAAAGTTACTGATGAAACTCATATCCTCCACAAATCGGGTTCAAAACGATAGATTAAGATAAGAAGTCAAGTTTCCAAAATTTCATTTTCTAAGAAATCGGCAAAATTTCAGCTTTGTGCGTCAAGCCTAGAAAAATCATATCTTGCACTCAGTAGGTCCAAAATTGGAAAACTTTGTACCGTTGGAAACTAGTTCCAAAGTACTAAAAGTTTCCTAGAAAACACTTTTCCAAGATTCTAAACGGAAGACATTCAAATTTCAGCTCAAAGTGGCTGACTTACACTCCCAAGACAGTTTCAGTCTTGGTTTTTGGTAAATTTGGAAATTCGGAAAAATTCACAGAAAGTGAACTAGCCTCTGAAATTCGCAGAAATATTAGAGTTCCAATCAAAGTTTTAAACACAACAAACGAACTAGAATCGGAGTTTTGAGCGCCAAGATATAGCAGCTCAAAGTTGGCCAAAAACAAGGACTGTTGGGTCAATTTTCCAGATTTGGAAAACAACTTTGGGATATCATTTACATATCAAAACGATCTTAGATTGACACCAAAATTGGTACAATTCAACTTCCATATGAGGACTACTCCTCTATCAAAATTCATTTGAAAATTCGCACGGGAAGGTAGTTAACTAAACTACCAAAGTTTAAGGAAATCCCAAGACAAATCTGTCTTTTGCTTTCTTCTTCCTTTTCAAACATTTTGCCCAATGAAAACGACTCAAATCTGGCTCATTTATGAAACAAAAGTCTGAGAAACATCCAATATACATTTGGTAGGTGATTGACACCAAAATTTCAAAATAACAAGTCTCAATTCAAGCTAGGCCATTCGGCTAGCCAAAATTAGGGTTTTCAGATTTGGTACAGTTTGGGAATTGGACTATATCTCACTCAATTCAACTTGGAATTGGACATGGTTGGTGGCGTTGGAAACTACATTCAAAAGGCTACATTTCATCAGAAGGAGTCATTTTGAAATTCAGTTTTAAATAAGAGAAAATGGAGCCACAAGTTGCAGCTTCTACAATTTTCTCGGTTGCACTGGCAGAACAGAGCAGTCGACTTTGATTAGTCACTACAGATGACTCACTTAGAATTAAAAGGTACATGATACACCGTTAGAAAACTACGGATGTCTAGTTTCAAATGCCGCTAACGCACTTGATTTTGACATCTGAGCAAAGAGTTATGATCGTTCAAAGTTTACTGCCAGAGAGCCCCTGTTACACGATTTTCCAGTTTTGTTCCTACCAAAACTCGGTTTTTCCTCAACCAAATCAAGTGATTTTTGGTGGAAACTTTCCACACATCCTATATAACATATTTACATCAGATTCAAGGTCATTTGATCACCAAAAATTCGAATCAAAGCTTCGGCAAAAACAGGGCAGAATTGGTCATCAACCAACCGAAATTTTCCTCAACTTTCCTTTCAATTTTCCAACTAATCTCACCTTGTTTACCACTTAATTAACACAAACCACACTTATAATCACCATATCAGTCCAATATATCCATTGTGGGATTTCATAGAGCCCACTCCAATCATTTACAACCAAATAACAACACCCACATGAAGCTACAAGCTCCAAGGCCAAATTTAACCAACTAGAACTAAGATTAAGGGACCGAATGATTACCTCCTAATTCTTGATGAAAAATCAGAAATTTTGGTCACCAAAAGCTCCAAGAAACTCGGCTAGAAGACCTCCTCCTCCAAGCCAAGGTGAATCTCCAAGTAGTTTAGGTGTTGTGTGAAAATTTGTGGAAGATTTGGAAGCAAGATTGGAAACAAATGAAGAGAGCTTTGCTTCTCTTCTTCCTTGGGGTTGCTGGTCGGCTGATACTAGGAGGAAGAAAGAGTGTTTTGTACTTTGAATCTTGTCTTAGAAGCTTACGAGAATTGTGGCCCAAAAGCTTTACCAAAGTCAACTCTTAATAGTGCGCGTACGCGCGTTTTGCCCTTTCGGGTTTGTTCCACTTGTGCACTAAACCTCCAAATGTAATTCCTTTAACACTATAATTATTCACTCTTAGTAGTCTAAAATAAATTTCTAAAGTCCATCAATTAGTCGCGCGCGTGAAAACGCGAACTTCCGACTCGTGCGCGATAAAGCGCAATTTCAAAGAAATTCTTGTAACGATGATATAACTAACTAATACTAGGGTAAATAATCATGAAAATAACTATTTTAGAAATAAAAACATGAGTCCTCACATGAGTCTAGTATTAATTTCTCAAATCTCCAATTAATTTGTACCAGCGCGTCTTTCGGAAAACTTTCGACGCCCGTACGGTATAAGCTTAATTTTAACTTACTCACATCTAATCTCTCAATTAACTTTTCTTAATCTACTATTGATCATTCTTAATTTTTCAAGACTAATGTACTCTCGGATCGAACATAGTCTCGAAAAACGTGACTCCTTATTTCTCGCTAAACGAGCCCTAGAAAAATTAATTTTACTAATGAGACGTGTTAAAAATATAGTTGAGAAATTATTCCATGTAAATAAGTTTAAAATGATTGAAATAAATTATTCAGAGAAAACGGGTGAGTAAATAATTAATTAAACCAAAAAAATAAAATAAAATAAAAATAAGAAAATTCGGGTCCTCACAAATCCGTTTTAAGTTTGATTTCATGGATGGATGCAAGGTCTCTTTGAACTTTAGATCTTCATTTTGAATCTTGGTTTCCAAAGGATTAAACTTTTCTTGATGCGTTTCTTGGTTGCCTAACTTTCTTTGTTAATTGCACCTCATTTCATACTTGAAAAATAGATTTCAACCCCTAGTCTTATGCCCTTGATTTTCATGAGATTGAACTCTAAAAATGGAGCGTTTTAACTAGAATAATTCTTGAAGAATTTCACTAGTTTTAAACTCGAAATTTGGAACCTTTAACTTTAACATTTACTATGGAAATGAGTGAAGTTTTGATGCATTCTGACTCTATTAGTTTAGAAAATATGAACGCTCCTTATATTCTAAAGTTTGGGCGTAGGACTAGAAGTTTGGAGAGATGAAAACCATTTTCCCTTTTCTCGATTTTAGTGGCGAAAGTAAATATGGTACTTTCTTTTGGAATTGAGATTACTTACCCTGACTTGAATCAAAAATGACCTTTGAGTTCTCTTCGAGTATTATTTCAATGATTTAGCGAGAAAAACTCTTTTAACTTGACTCAAACTTGTAACCTTGAGAGTGGGTAGTAAGAAAATATTTTTCTTATTAGTCTTGGTCGAGTACCTAGGTAATCGTGATTGTGCATGTCTCAGATGGTCACGAGAACTCCGAGGAGCTTGTCTGATCTCTCGTTTTACTCTTGTTTTGCTCTTGGCTCTTGGTGAGTGTCAAGTGCATGTTCAATGTTCCTATGATTGAAATGATATTTGTACAAGTGCTATATGATACGTGAACTTGTCGAGACGAGGGTGTACTTTACCGCTCTCGCCCTCTCTCTCTCTCTCTTGATTGAATGATACTTGTTAAATGAATGTATATGACTTGCACTTGTACTTGAACATGTTTTTTACTCGTGAGCACTGAGCGGCAGCATGTACCACACCCTATTCGGGTGGGAGGTGCCTCTCATACCGACTCAGTGTTATTGATCGATTCTCTAAGCGGCAGCATGTACCACACCCTATTCGGGTGGAAGGTGCCTCTCATATCAACTCAAAGTCATAAACAATTCTAAGTCGATCGGAGAATTGTCTCATCGACCAATTATACTTGTGGGGACGCCCCAACCCATTGGCTAATCTTGTAAACTTGAGCCAGCAAGGGCTTGGTCGAGAAGTTTGGTGAACCTTGGGAAATGATATAGCTTGATCTTTTGAGATCTCGCTTGGCATACTCGAATAGTATCGCCACTACATGAATGTTTGGTTTCCGATCCGAGTGGGTGTTATGTTGGATAGAGGTAGTAAGTGGAGCGCTACGGTCATGTTACGACTTGAGTTGACTGAGAGTCAACCCCAAATTGCTTAAATTGGTCAAGACGTGGAAATAACTCTTGAGAGCTCCCGTATCCTTCCATGTGTGTTTAATTCCTACTTGTGCACTCAAATGAAATTTCATGTGAACATTGCTTTCAAGTATATTATTTGATTGATTGGTGCAACTTACTTGCTTGCTTAAGTTTTCTTGGCCTCACTGAGCGTTAACTCATCCTTTAAGTTTGTTTTCCTTAACAGGCTTTGGAGATGGATTGGAGGTTCTAGACTAGCGACTTGTGGTGGAAGCTAGTATACCTTTTGTATGAATTTGGTGACTCTTAAAGTGTAAATTTTGTTATTGTTGGTTGGTGGATTGTAATTATAATTGCTAGTCTTAGAAGTTGTGGTTTGTATATTCCAAAATATTTCTTAATTAAGTCGATGGTTGATTTGTGAATCTCTATTAAGCTTGAATGAGTGCGTGAGTCCTGACGAGAGTTGGACAGGTGTTCCGCTGATACCCTAGGAAGAGGTGGGGGCGTCACAATAAGAATACTCAAGTATTATTATGCATAGCACAAACTACAGGCTCAATGGATAGATTATTATAGGAGAGTGCTCCCTTGAATATTGCTAGTTTTATTGGTTATTTTGCTAGAAAATGGTATGTTCTGCAGATGGGTAATAAGTGGAAAAATGTTACCTTGTGAGTCAAGCTATTCAAGACAGCAAGGTGACGGTTAGTCTTCCCGTTACCTTTGCAGACAAATACAAGTCCGTCAACCTCAGTATTCATTGTAGAAGATTAAATTTTTAGGGAACCAGCATTCGTGATTGCCCACAACGTTGGATATACATTTTTCGAAGAGTCCTTCTAAACTAACTGTGTTACAAAGGCTTACTCAGGCAAACATGGAATTGAGCATTATCTTCTACCTTTTTCCTCTAATGTAGATTACTGAAATTGACACGAATCTATTGTATGCGTCTGTAATTTTAATACTAAGGTTGGGTTGTTAATGTTGCTTTAGAAAATATATTATGCTAATTTGGTCATGCTTTGGAACATTAGATAGGCTTTTCGAGAACTTCTAATATTTAGGATTCTGCTCACTGTTCTTATATCTTTAGGTGACAATTCCACTTACTAGAGAAGATGGGCTTAGTTCTTTGAATACAACCCAGTGTTAAATAGTATTGTTTGATATCCAGGTTTGTTTGTTTAGCATCACGCAATCATTTTGAGGATCTACTATGATTACATCATTGAGTGGATGAAGGTTTGATATAACCCCTTATCTAAATGTGGGAAAAATCAAAAGCAAGCATTTGTCTTGCATTTACTGCTTGGTTTCTGGATATTATGAATCCATGGGTATCATGAAATCCTTGTGCTATGCGGCTCCTCACATTTAATGTCCCAAAAAAAGGAAAATTTTGTTTTCGTAGAATGGCAAAGTTTAGAAGTATGCTACATGTACACCAAGCAAAATGGGCAAAGTTAATTTTGTCCAAAAGCCTTGTAAACTCAAACAGTCTACCCCTACACTTAGTATTTGCTACAGGATATTAAAGTTGAATTAATCTTTTATACATTGACACTATATATATTTTCATTTTGGATGCATGACACATAATTCGAATTTAAATTTGAAACTCAAATTTTGCATATGTATCGTGCATTCAATCGTGATAGTGCATACACTGGCAGTATATACAAGATTTACTCATTAAAATTTAGCAGTATCCTTAAGGTTTTAATTGTATTTGTTACATGGTTAAGGCAATTTACCCCTACGATACAAAAAGAGGAAAAGAAAGTTGTTAGCAAATGACAAGTTTCTTCTAACAAGAAAAGATCAAATGACAAAAGTTAGTTTAATTCCTTATAAACTTATTTATTTATAGGAAAAAGTTGTTTTTTACTTGTATCTAATGTTCAGAACTAATGTCCTCAAAATTAACATAACCTTTGGCATAAAAAAATAACCGCCATTTGAAACGAAAATGTACCAAAAACGTCTAAATGTTAGCAGAATCCATCCCCGGATTGTGGACAGGATAGGGCCAAATTCTGGACAATAAGCTACAAATTTTCTGGACAGAATCCTGAATTTATGGCCAGATGCGGATCCAATGGATCCGTCCGCGGATCGCCATTTTCAGTTTTAAGTCTCACACGATTTCACTTACAAACTACACTCATACGTGCACAGGTAGGCATGACCGCAGCTTCGGTTCAAATTAAACATCTAACCGATGATTTTTTAAGAACCCAAATCAAAAACCATGAATTGGAATTGGAACTAGACTAGAACCTTGCCAAAAGTGTTCCGGTTCCGGTATCTTTCGAAACTGTAGATACTTAACCGCTATGCCATACTCGCGTGTGCATGGATGGATGAATATCGTTTTAATAGATATATATCCCTATTAATGTGGAGTGAGTTTGTAGTATATATAAAAGTGAGATGTAAATCGAGATACGCCTAGGAATTTGTCTTGGGGGGTAATACAACCTGAGTGTTAAAGGAAATTATTTTTGGGAGTTTAAGAAGATAAATGATTTTTGAATAAGTGAAATTGGTAAAAGTCTGAATTAGGACACTGGAAATTGTAAATCTTGAGAGATAAGGTTTAAAGGCTAAGAAACTAAATGGAGTCTGTGGAGACCTTAAAGAAGGAAAATATATTCTTAGGAAGGCTATGAAAGAAGGATTTTAAAATTCATGACTTACCAAAAGTATCTAGTGGAGCCACAAATTGGTGGAGAAATTTTTAATAAACAACTAACTGAATCCTAGAAGTAATAGCCATAATCAAGCAAAATCATGGGAGTCGGTAAGAGAAATTAATTAATGGAAAAACAAAATAAACTCTAATCACAAAGCTTGCATTAGATTGAAAAAAAAAAAAGTTAATTAATGACTAAATGAAATTTTAAATTAATGAAAAAATGTTTGGTAATAGAAATCCAAATTTAACAAAAATCTCTAACGCTAACACTCAAAGTCATGATTTTTGGATATTTACAAAGTTATCTTTATCAAGATAGAAACTATTGACAAAGTTTCTAAACATGCATGACCAAAGAAAAGTATAAAAGATGATATAGAACAATAAATTATAGAGAAAATGACCTATTTCATCTCTCACATTTCGTAAAAATATTATTTTCGTCCCTCACATTTAAAACGAAGCAAATTGGTCCTTCACATTTAAAAAACCCAAACTTTTACATCCTAGAAATAAACCCTCAGTTATGAATCAAACCATCTAACAACCCGGTTACAAATTTTGGAGATAGAATTGATAGATCACTCGCAAAAACATATTTCCAATAAATAAATTAAAGCAATTAAAAAACCTTAATTAAAACTCATTTGTTTTTTTCAAAAGAACGAAATAGTGCTAAAGCTCTCAAGCACTAAACCCTTAGACATTTAGCACTATTTCGTTCTTTTGAAGAAGCAAATGGGTTTTAATTAAGATTTTTTAATTGCTTTAATTTATTTGTTGGAAATATGCTTTTGCGAGTGATTTACCAATTCTACCCCCAAAATTTGTAACCGAGTTATTAGATGGTTTGATTCACAACTGAGAGTTTATTTCTAGAATGTAAAAACTTGGGTTTTTAAATGTGAAGGACCAATTTGTTTCGTTTTAAATGTGAGGGACGAAAAGAATATTTTTATAAAATGTGAGGGATGAAACAAGTCATTTTCCCTAAATTATATTTGGAACTATATATTAGTGCCTAGCATTTTCCTTTGATAGTTAAAGAACCCAAAATGGTAATATCATTGGAATCTGCATTTATGTCTGGTGGCAAACTAAAATCATTACACATCTGGCACTTCAACCATTCTTTTCATCAAGATTTCATTCTCTCCTCTTCTTAGAATTAAAATCCTAAGTACAAAAAAAAAATAGCTTCCTTTAATTTTCATCCTCATTTCCTACTGAAAGTCCTGCTTCTAACCCTTGTGTGAACCATCTTTGAGTATCAAACCAGATGGTCCAACATCTCAATTGAATGAAAAAATTTAAAATTTAAAAATTTAAAAGATAGAAGTTTTTGTATCGACGTCTTAGAACAAAATCTATTTAACGCATCAACAAAATGCTGCTACACTTTCAGACATAAAGATTGATCAAGTGTAGGCAAATGTTATTAATAGACATGTTAATGGGTAGATTTTGGGTTGGATCTCTTTGATCCAAATTCAGACCCATTAATTTAGTTAGCCCCAGACCCAGACCCTTATGGGTCTGAAAAAATAGGTCCAAACCCAAATTCTCCTGGATCTAGGTATCCAATAGGTATCTATTATATTTTGTAAACGTACTAAAATAAAAATATATTAAAAATATATGGATTTAAAAAAATACAAAAATCATCCAATTTTTATTTTCAAATAATAAAATTAATATTCAAGAAGTTGAATTCAATATTATGAACTCAAAAAAATAACTACTATCGACTGCTTCTATTTATTTTTAAAATTTTAACTATATTTATGTCAAATCTTTATTTATTTGTCTTTATTTTATCTTCTTTTTCTAAAAAAGTTTGTACCAATTACAATGACAACTAGGATTAGGTTGAAAAAAGAAACATTCATGAAATCTTATTGTATTTGATCCAATAACCAAAGAAAATTAGAATATTTTATAAATTTATTCATATATATAATTATATATACATGGATTGGGTAGGATCTAGTATGGGTTTAAATTTGGATATGGATCATATAAAATCAGACCCTATCCAGACCCATAACTCTTTTACATGGTTTGGGTCTGAACAAGATCTGAATTTGAGAAATTAAATCTAAATCTTACCCAAGTACATTGGATCTGGGTTGGATTTAGGTAAAATCCGATCCATTGACATGCCTAGTTACTGATACTTTTCTTGCTCTGAATCAAACAAGAGCTACTACAACTAAAGAGGTAGCAAACCTTACTGAAAATTATGAACGGAATTACTTCGTTGTATATGAAGCACATGAAAATGTTGGACGTGCGATATTCTACAATGATCTTAGCACTGCATATGTAGTCGAAGCATCGACTAAACTACTTATAATTCACTGCATAAACCACATTGATCCTATGCTACCTCAGTTCAAGATATATAACTCCCAGAACCTAGCACTTCATAGTGCTCACGTGTTGCTCTTACCTACTTATTTTTTCCATCGAACTCTTGAATGATGTATAGCTTTGAGTATCACGCCTCGAGCCCACTCGTGCCCGTCACGTGGCATTCGCCATATTCTCAAGTCCCGCTCAAGAATACAAAGTATCATTTAACTAGTCTAAACTTTCAAAGCACGAAATAATATAACTAAAGTAAAGTGCGGTACAAACCTCATATAAAAGGTAGTTCACGAATATCCAATACGTTCGTACATTTATTTTCTAATGGAAACAGCGGAATCGAAAATAACTAAAACGAACAACTAGAAGTAACTAGCTTGCCAACTTCTATTCATTTAAAGCTAATAAAAGTCATCCTCAGGGTTTTCTATGTAAACCAGTTCATACTCCTCAGAATCTGCAAAGATGGTAAAAAGTAGGTTGAGCGACAAATCGCTCAGTAGGTAATATCTACTCTTCTGTTGGACCATACACTCGTAACTTTACAGATACATATACATATATAAACCAAATCCTTTATAACGTCGTTCACAACCATAACCATGAAGGTATCGTTATTTACAAAATAATCAGTAGTAGCGAGTGATAAACAATTTAAAAGCATCTCATTGATAACCGTACATGAAAATCATAAAATCATAAATCATTTCATCTCAATTCATCAATCCGTTCATATCTGTTTCATCAATCATTTCGTATCAGTTCATAAATCATTTCGTATCAACTCATAAATCATTTCAAATTAACTCATAACAAGTACATGTGATGACCGGCTACTGAGTACTCAACCTAGAGATTTAACCCCTTCTAGGTGGGCGACCAATAGGTTTCATGACTACCGATTGGTCTCATTTCATACATGGGTCAATTGGCCGAACTTTATACCAGGCTACCATGACCTTGCCAATCGGCCGGACTTTATACCAGGCTACCATGGCTTTACCAATTGGCCGGATTTTATACCAAGCTTACCAAACTTTGTCAATCGGCCGGACTCTATACCAGCCTACCATGACCTTGTCAATCAGCCGGACTTTATACCAACCTACCATGACGATTAGATAGGACTATAGCCCCTACCGTCTATTCCATGACTGTTTTGAGTTTTACTTGTCAAAAATTCACTCCACCCGTCATATACATAAATTTTTGATTTCATAAAAGATTCAACTCGTTTGGTATATAATAACATATCAAAACATTTTAAATAAGTCACATGGTCCATTTTTGTATAGTAAAAATATAACTTTTATAAATATCCAAGTAAAGCATTTAATCAAATATATTTTGAGTTAACACAACAAAATAAGATTGAAAACAAAAATTTCATTTTTGCACCTTTGAAATCTCAGAAGGGTAAGTACCACCTACCTTCGTCTGGCTGCTCGAGTGGAACTACCTTAGGTCTCTTAAACTAGTACCGTACCTATCAAATGCATAGGCTTCCTAATTAGTTGTTATCTCCTATAAATACATAGTATACAAACTCTGAGTAAGTCGAAAATTCATGTCTAGACCATTGTATGAACCCTAACAGCATTTTCCCTAAATTGGACGATTTCTATTTTTGAAAGTTTCCTAATTTGGAAAGTTTCTATTTTTAGAAAGTTTCTTAATTTGGAAAGTTCACCCTTTCTGTAAAGTTTTATAATTTAAAAGACAATAATTATTCCTAATTATGTTTATTATCCTGACTATTATCTTATTATACATATTTATAATTTATAATTATTCATTACTATTATTATCGTTTCTGTCATCGCTACCTTATTTTATTACCAATTATATATATATATATATATATATATGTTAAATAGTTACTATTACCCTTCCCTTTATTTTCACTTTTATGCGTGTGTAGGTGTTATAATTATTATGTATATATGTACATATATATATATATATATTTACTTATTATAATTATTATTGTCTTAGTTTATTCCACTCGTATTTATATTTTTGTCTTCGCTTATATCCTAAATTTATTTTCTCCATGTCCATATTGTTATTATTCTTACTATTATTGTTTATTAATTATTATTTACCATTATTATTATTATTAGTGTTATCGTCAGCAATATTATTTGCTATTATTATTATTATTATTATTATTATTATTATTATTTTAAGCGTCTCACTTAACAATTTAGAATTTATCTTACATTGTCTAAATTAACCTAATAAGGTTAGATAAAGATGCTTTAAATTTCTATTTAGGTACTTTAGACTTAATCAACTAAATAAGATTTCAAATAACTAACCCTTCAATTCTAACGACTACTTTAGATTGGATCCTAAATTTTAATAACCATGATCAACTATAAAAATGGACTAATTATATTTAAAATTTATTTATTAAACATTTACTATATTTTATATTATATTTTGGTCCCATCTAATTTTTTCAATTTTTCTCCTTCCTCGGGTTGAACCCATGGTTGGCCAGAAGGCCAACCATTTGTTTGACCATGGTCGCCAGCAAGTCTGGCCACCCTTTGTTTTCATTGGTTGGCCAGAAAGGCCAACCATGGCTTTTACCTATTGTCTCTTAAATTTTTTTTTTCCTTTTGGGTCTTGGATTGGCCGAAAGGCCAACCTTGCAATTCTTTTCTCTGCCACCAATGACGGCTGCCCCCACTTTTCCCCCTTGTTTTCTTTTTTTTTTCTGTTGCACTGTGGCAACAACAGAGCAGCGGCGGCTACCACTGCTCTTCCCTCCTTCTTCCTTTTTTTTTCCTTAACAGATTTGGGTAACCTATTCATCCCACGATTATAATCTATCACCCTATTCCTACTAATTCAAACATGAATCCTCCTAAATCTCTTATAGGCACGTATATATCAATATGTATATAACAATAATATATATCCATAAAATCTCTAGGACCATTAATGCAACTACTAGAACTAAAAAGAGAAGTTTTGCATGAATTTGTGACTTACAGGTTTGGGTGTCTAGTCGTTTGATTGATTGACGGCGACGCCTGTTCTCTTTCTCTACTCTCAGACGGCTCTTGCTCTTGGGGAGGGAGACGAAAGAAAGGTAGGGATGTGTTATTTTTCTTTCTAGGGTTTCAATAAAATCCTAAACCCTAGTACTACCCACTAGTAGGTGGTGTAGATAAGAGTTTTAGTTTATTAGGAACCCTTATCCCATCCTATAGTTATTTTATCTTATTCATTTTTTTTCCTTTTACCTATAGTAATTTTACCTTTTTAATTAATTGGAAAAATAAAATAATAAAAACAGGGGCCAAAAACGTGGGTTTCACATTCTACTCCCCTTACAAAAAGTTTCGTCCTCGAAACTTACGTACCTTGTTCAAAAAGATATGGGTATCTATTCCACATGTCCTCCTCTAACTCCCACGTTGCCTCTCGTAGTGTATGATTCGTCTATTGCACCTTCACGTAGGATATGGTCCTTCTCCTTAGAACTTGGTCCTTCTGATCCACAATTCTTAAAGGAACTTCCTCCACTGATAAATTCTCCCTCACCTCGATGAATTGATCCTTCAAAATATGGTTCGGGTCTGATACATATTGCCTTAGTTGGGAGACATGATAAACATTTTGTTTCCTCGACAGAGTAGGTGGAAGAGCCGGTCAATATGCTGAAGGTCCAACTCTCTCCAGTATTTCATAAGGTCCTATATATTTTGGATTTAACTTGCCATTTCTTCCAAACCTCATCACTTCCTTGGTGGGGGATACTTTCAAATATACCCTTTTCTCCCGATCAAAATTCTAAAGGTCTTTTCTTTAAATCCGCTAACTCTTGCTTCGGTTCTGAGTTACTTTTAATCTTCCCCGAATAATCTTAATTTTCTCCAAAATTCTTTCCACCAAATCGGGGTCAGTGATCAGCTTTTCACCTACTTTATCCCGATATAAGAGAGATTTACACTTTCGCCCATACAGCGTTTCAAATAGTGCCATACCTATCTCGCTATGATAGTTATTATACAAAAACTCCATTAGTTTCACCAACCTATCCCAACTATCTGAGAAGTCTAGAACACAAGCTCTTAGCATGTCCTCCAATGTCGATACGATCATTTTTTACTATCCATTCATTTGGGGGGTGGAAGGCAATATTTAGTCTTAGGTATCAATCCCTATAATCTCTTGGTAGGTCGACCAAAATCTAGACGTGAATTTAAGATCCTAATCTGACACTATTTTCACAATTCATTTTTAGACTAGATATCACATTCTCTCCCCTTTTAAAGGTTTCGTCCTCGAAACCTACAAGATATAAACATCAAAATAAGTTAACAAAATTTCCAATGTTCTTGCAATACATCTTGGGAATTATTCCTACAATGTCTAAATTGGATTTTCCTATTTAATACCATCGAGCTTCTGCTGCGCACTCTTATTTTTCTCAATACCACCCATCTTTATTTTTATATAACTCAGGTGAACAGAATATCTGTCACAAATCCAGTATCTCAGCTTATAATGCTTCATAGAGATCAACCTATAGAAAGGATGCCATAAACCCTAATAGTACCATTTCTTCTTTTGTCACACATTCTATAACAACATACTTATCTACTATCACAAAAATAATCATTATCTCAATATATGGGTTCTAATTTGTGTGAATTTGCAAATTTCTTTCCTGGTGCAGTTGCTCGTGTGAATTAATAACCCTCCAGCTTAACAGCCTTAACCACGTGCTCTCTGCAGGGAAGAAACCCATTGCCCATGTGGGTAGATTGACATACTGTTAGTCAGAGACTCAGAGTTGGTCAGACTTGCGTTGGGTTCAATGCTTCACAAAACCGTCCTTTCCCCTTTCTCTCTCTCTCACCCATCCTCTGCTTCTTTATTCAGAAAGCCCTCATCCTCTCTTCCTCTTCTTCATATTTTCTCCGAAATGAGTTCAATATTTTTGCTTAAAGGGTTTGGTCTTTCCTCCCCTGCCTAAACTTCTCTAGCTTTTTTTTCCTTTTTGTTCTCCGGTTTAGTTGTCTTAACATTGTGGCTTGTTGTGGTTGTTTTTTTCTTTGTAGTATAATAGGGTTTCTCCAAATCTTCTCTCTCTGCTTGATCGTCTTTAGCTTCAGAAGCAAGGAAATTTGCAGAATCTATCTCCAGACTATCAGGTTTTTTGTTGCCTCTTAATCTTTATTTCCATTCTATATTTATTGGTTTTATTCCCCAAAAATTTTCACCTGGTTAATATCTAAATTTCGCCTATATTGTTCCTTATTTCTTTATCCATGCTTTCTCCCAAGACAGATACAGCCAAGAGAAGATCATCACCGAGAAACATTGTGTGCAATTTTGCTTCGTTGGGGTTCGTCCTTCTTCATCTCAGGTTTTCTCTATTTTATTTTTTCATTTTTTTAACTTTTGTACTCTTTTTTAAGTAGTTTCTATGTTACTTATTTCTTTCTTTTGGGTCTCTAGAGCCCCCTATACAAACTTGTATGATATTTATTATAGATGGAAAAATTACTTGGTAGAGAAACTGAAGGAAAAGGTTGTCGAGAAACTCTGAAAAATGGAGTTTTCATGGCTCATCTTATGGTTTTTTTTTTTGGTTTGTTATGTGCAGGGTGCGTTCAATTATTGACTCACAAAAGACGGTCCATATGGTAACCAACCCAAAGTTTCCATTTGTGGAGATCAAATTTCATGTCAATGACTGTTGAAAACTTTAGTTATTTTTTTCGTGTCTTTATTTTTGATAAAACTATTTTTCCTTTTTTTCCCTTGTGAAGTTTTGGTTCTCATTTTCAGGAGAGTGTATATGGATTCTTTAAAACAAAAGAAAAAAAATACTTTTTGTGTTTTCTTAATTGCTGATAAAAGCACTGAAACTGATCCAGGAGCCATTAGTTGAGATACTCGTTTTAAGTACATGTTCCCTAATATTTGTATATGCATGAATCTTGCCTGCCTTTCTTCTTTTAAATGAGTACCTTTTATTTTAGGTTTACAAGAATACCATATTTTGGTTAAATTTTTGTTTATTTTGTTCCTAGAAGATTGGTTTGAGTTCATCTGCTGGGGATAACATTTTGGGAATATAAAGTGAATATAGAGTAAATATGGCAGATTGAGTATTAGCCTGTTATTGCAGAGAAATTTCTTACCATCTACTGCCATTTAAGTGGTTTACTACATGTTTCTTGCTTATTTGGACTTTACCTTTCGTGAAAATGATTTCAATGTTTATGGGCAATTAAAAGTTTGGTGTGGTAATATGTTGGTCTTTCCAGTTTCTTTATATTCCTTGAAAAGGTAAAGAGAATTTTGTGCAGTTAAAATAACAAAAAGATGTTAGGATTACTTTGCATTTAGATCCTATTTTCTTAAGTCATCTTCTTTTTATTTTACTTTTGGTTATGTTATTAATTTTTTTTATTCTTTTATGTTATTAATTTACTTTGTTCATGTTAAAGGTGCAAATGATTGAAGATGCAATCACTCCGAAACCAGTTCATGGAATAACAAACTTTGTAAGTTAAAAATGCAGTCCTTTTTTTATCTTTTTTTATCTTGCTTTTGTGTTGAGCATGGTCACTATTAGCTGGTTTATTCTTAATTTCAGCCTTTCAGTCCTTCACTATTTGCACACCATTAATTCACTGTATTGGAATCATAAATACTACTTTGTTTACTATAGAAGGTTTTTTTTGGTCTCTTATTTTATTTGATTATCTTTTACTACAGCAAGAAATGTGAAGAATTATTCAAATTTTACTGAGGAAAAAAATGTTTGAGTGGTCAATTTTTTGTAGGCTTTACTCGTCATATATGTACTAATTTGCTCTATGATTTTCTGCTCAGATTTTTGTCAAGAGAGGGAAGAAAGAAAAAATGGTGGTCAATTCTTACTTTTAAGCATTATAGGGTTATACAACTATGCGAAACTTAAACTACTTACCGAATTTGTTGTTGACCATTATGCTGTTATTGTAAGAAAACTTTTAAGAATTATTGCCATTCAAGAGGTTTACTCTATATTTCTTGCTCATTTAGACTGTCTGTATTGTTTGGGTAAGATAGCATATGAGTTTTTATTTTAGGAGATTTTGTTGCCAAGTTTGCATGCGTCTGACATACACATTGTCATGCCTTAGGTAGTGGACATTTGTGGTGTGTATCAAATAACCATTGCCAAGATTGCTTATTTTGTAAATTATAACGATTTGTTTGCATATTTAAATTTGTGAAATTTACTTTACGGGTTTTATTCCTCATCTCACCATTAAATGGTTAAATGGAAACTTTTGAGAGTACAAATAGAGCTTCATGAAAACAAGAAACCAGATTCGGGCATAATTTTGGGTGAAAATGGAACAATTTGGTTTGAAGGCAAGATTAAGGAATCTTTGATTTTTCTTTGTATTAGCTTCTCACAATTGCAACAAATTTCTAATGGCCTTGCTTTGATTATGTTCAGGTTCCCATTTTAAACAGCAAGAGAAATGGGACAAAAAAAGAGAAGGCCATGGAAAGAAACAGGGAGGGGAAAAATGGATCTTCATCAGAACATGTATGCTTTTGTTCAATTTTTTTGTGAAATTTAAACTGGTTCTATAAGTATTTTTTTTGTTTAATTTTTCCCCTGATTAGAAGGAAAAGATGAAAAGAAGAATAAGCAGATAAAGAGAAAAGTATGGATCTTCAGCCTAATCAGGTCTATAAGTTTCTTTAATTTAAGCAGTTTTTGTAAGGTTTTATTTAGTTCAAAATACATTTTTAAATGATTTTTTGAAATGAAAATGAGGTGAAGCAAATGAAGGGAAAGAACAGATCTTTGGTTTGATTGAATGCCGTAAGTTTTTTTCTGTTAATTTCTTTGTAACTTGAGCAATCTTCTGAGTTTCTTTCTTGTTTGCCTTTTTTTTTATTTCTAACTTTCTATTATTGAATGTGAAGCAAAAAAGAAAGAAGAAATAATAAAATTTCATAGTCCTAAGCGATTTTTTTTAAAAAAAAAAATTGTGTGAGTTGCATCTATGATTGTAGAATTAGTTATTAGAATGATTGAAAAATTGGATTTTGATCGACTCATTGTAGATGGTAAGAGCTTGAAAGTAATTGATCAGATAATGCTTAGGATCACATCAGATTGTTTTTGCTTTGAGTTTTCTTTTTTTGTTGGTTTATTCATTGTGCAATTATTTATTATGCTTTCAATAAGATTTGATTTTGATAAGATTGTGTGAGGATTCTAATAGCTTTCAAATGATAAGGTAGATAGTAGAATCATTTATACTTTTTGGTTTGGGGTTTCATTTCAATTTGTGGGAATTAGGTAGTAGAAGAGTTATATTTTGGGTTATCAATGTTAATTATCATTGGATTTGCTAAAATTAGCGTTTGTGGTGTACATTTAAAGCTTAAAGTAATGCAATTCAAAGCTTAAAGTAATAATAAAAGTATAGTGCCACAAAATTCAAGGCATTAGTTGGACGATTTTAGAATCAAAACAAGGAGGAATAAGGAACATCATAGGTTAAGCTTACTATTGCTTTAGGTAGAATAATTTCAAATGTATTGCACTTTGAATATGTCTGAAGATCTAAGTTTTATTTGATTGAACTGTTCCACTGATGATGCATTATCCTGCTGGGTTTAATTATTCTCGCTGGTTTTGGTTAAGATTGTCTTTGTTGCTTTTCTCGATTCCTGGGATATGTCCCTTTTCTTTTGTTTAAAAACATTAAAATTACCTCTCGTGCACTTGAAGTGTGAAGATGCTCATGGATTATTTGCATTAATATCATCAAGAAATTTTGTCAGATCTTCGTTGCTTTTGGTTTCTCCTGAGGTATTGTCTTGTCCTTTTACTTATTTATTTGCTTATACTTTCGGACTATTATTATAGATTGGTATAAATTGCTTTGTTTTTTTTTTCAAAATTTGATATTTCTGATCAGAATTAAGTGTTCCATAGAAATTCAAATCCTCTGATATTTTCTTTAGGATTTTTTTGTTCAAATGTTTGGTAATCTGGTTTATGACATTGCTTCTTGTCTATAGCTTTTAACTTGGAGTTTCATCTATAGAGTGAGTTTCTAAACCCATCGTTCACTGCTCGATAGGTATTTGCGTTCATGGGAATGAGAGGAGAGTCAGAATGAAGCTGGAGCTTTCTGATGCTATTAGTCATTGAAAGTCTAGAGTCATTTTGCTTGTGGCCAATTAGAAATACTTTTTTCTTTTCTTTGTCAATTTTTTCAATTGGCACTGGTATACGTTTAGTCGTACTAAGTAGAATTTTCTCTTTATACTGCATGTATATGCATTTTATTATTCGTTTGAGTATATTGTAAAAGAAACTTATTGCTGTTAAATATCCTTTTCTAGGAACTGATAACTTGATTTGTGGGTTTTTATCAACAAAAAACAAACTTATAGCTATTAAATGCCTTTTTTCGGAACTAACAACTCGCTTTGTATATTTCTTCAAGCTATATTTTTTCCCCTTCTCCTCCATTACATGTGTCTTTTTTTATTTCTATTTTCATTCTATGCAAAAGCAAGGAGCATCTTAATGATCTTAGTAGTCTCTCATTGTATTGTCTTGCATTTCTTTAACAGATTATTCATATTCACTGCTTAATAAAACTATAAAAACAAAACGGCAAAGTTTTTGGTGTACCTTTGTGTAACTTTTCATACTTAATATTTGAATTTGAATCATTGGGCATTTCTAGGCAACCTTGAAAATTACACCCGCGCATCGCGCGGTGTTCTCCTCCTAGTTTTCGGATAAAGCAGCAAGGAAAGCTTTTACTCTATAGGATTGAAACTAAAGACCAGGTTATCCAACTTATTAAAATTTAAAACACCTAATCAACATACTAAACATCTTTTGTTAGGCCCAAATCATTTCTAGTTATTCAACCACTCCATCTAGGGGGATTCAATAAAAATAGCATGCAATTGTTGTATGCAACAATTAACAAAATTGGCATATATTCATGGATGCAACAATTTTAGAGACAAAACCAAAATAACAAATATGCCAACTTTCATAACAAACTCAAATATAAATTTCAATATTATTTATTTTAGGATAAGGGTGCGTTTGGTTAAATTGAAACTTGAAAATTAAAATCTAAAGTTTAAAATCTGAATCTATTAAGTTATTGAATAGTTAAGTATTAAATCAAATACATTTGAGTGTACCTTACATTCAATGCAAAGTGAATAGTTTATTACTTATTTTTTGAAGCAAGTTTTGTCTAAAAAACTCAATGTCATTTAATTAATTCAGATGTTCAATTTTTTGTTATCAACATGTTTGAACATAATAAAATCTGAATTTATTAAATTTAAGTATTGATTGAGTTATCAAACAAGACCTAAGTCTACATTTACAGATGCATGTATGTGTTAAAAAAATGCTAAAATTATTGGACTCGTCTCTCTCTCTCTCTCTCTCATACCAGGATCTTGGGCTTCCTCACGGAAAATTTGGAGTCAAAGGCACAATTCACCCTTATGTTGTAGCCCACTTGCATTCCATATATTCCCATCCATAATAAGAGAACAGCGTTAAAGGCAGCAAAAGTGCAAAACAAATGCAAGCTTTTCGTTCCTGTCGCCACGTGGCAGCATGGGAAGCAGCTACAGCAAGAAGCAACTCGTTCTTATATGGGATAATTTCAGAAACCTCCCCTGAGGTTTCTGACACTTTCACTGACATCCCTTGAGATTCTCAAAATTTCACTGACCTCCCCTTGATAGAAAATTAGGTCCCTTTTCTAACATCATGAAGGCCAAAAATTACAAATATATCCTATGAAGTTGGGATTTATTACTACCGTTTAGTTGGAGAAAAAGGCTCTTGAGTGATTAATTAAGCTTAACAACAATAACACAAACTTGATTACGGTTTCATGAATTAAAGCTAGATTAAGAAGTAAGGCGCCAATTGAGCTATTGGTGCCATTTTTGTGCCTGCTCTGATTTGACAAGAAGATAGCAAAGAATCACTTATATGTACGTGTAATGACATTCTGGATTATGGAAAGAAACAGAGGAAATAACTAGAACAAAAATGGAAAGGAAATTGTGATCAAACCAGTGGTCTTGATATGCATTGGAGTAGCAGCAGCAAAGTGAAGAATTAATTGCAGTTTTAAAATAATTGCAAACACAGCAGTAAGGTACAAATTTCTTGTTCCTGAAACTTTCCTTTACTGGTGCTGCTCCTTTAACTTTCCTAAAATAGTGTTGCTCGATTCCATGCAAGTCTTTTGTCTAAATCTTGATATTGAACATTCATTTAGTTTGTTAAATGAATTTTTAAGTTAATCATTGACACTTAACTCAAGCCATTGCATATTACGTGTGAGACTACTGTAAAATCTTATGCTACATATATGTTGTGAAGATTAGTTGATCATAATTATTCTTATGTTAATGAAAGTTGAGTAGCATGCTGCTGAGTTATATAACCATTGTTTCTAGTTTCTAGATGATGTTTTCTCAAAATGGCTTTGGTTGTGATCATCATCATATTTGAATGCTGAGATTGTAGGATGGCCAATCTTGCTGCTGCCTATGACATTATGGTTCACTGTAATGGGAACAAAATCAAGATTCCAAATGTGGATCCAACTGGCAATACGTACATCTCCTTGCTATTTGATGTAACTGAGAAGGCATTGAGTAAAATGCCCGACAATGTTAATATGCTTATGCAGATGAGATGTGAAGTTCCTGGAAAAAATTGCATGATGGATGTTAATGATGATGATTCAGTTACTGAGATGTTCAAAATACATAAATCTAAATTAGTAATTAACTTGCATGTGTATGATATGGAAATTATTCTAGTTGATTCAGAGAATACCTCAGTGAATGTGAGAGAAATGAACAAAGAAGATAATTTAGGCCATTGAACAAATTCCTAGCAAGGCAGTAGTTGTAGACATTGGACAGTCGGATGATAACTATGGTGACTCTAGCTCTGATTCTTCGTGGAAACACAACCTGCATAGTGGACACTGATGAGGAAGTAGTTGATGATAGGGCAGTAGATGCATATAGTGAGGACAGTGACACTAATTTTTCTGATTTTGAGGACAATGAAGCTCTTGTTGTGGTTCCTGATTCTGAATCTGAGGAAGAAAATGATCCTATAAGACAAGTAATGAGACAAAAAATGTGGATTTACAATAGCAAAGATGAGTTAGAGTTTCAAAAGGGTCAGTTATTCACCAATGTGGGATGCCTTCAGAGCCTGCATTGAAAGACTATGTCATTCAAAAAGGCTTTCCTATTTTGAGATTAAAGAATGAGAAAAGTCGAGTCACTGCTGTCTGTGGTGTTGAGGGATGTCAATGGAGAATTCATGCTTCACCAGTGGCTGATTCAATCACTTTTCAGATTAAAAGCTATCAGTCAGAACACACTTGTGTTATGGACAAACATTGTACTGAGGCCACATCTGACTGGATGGCCAAGAAGTTGGTTTCTGTCATGAGGGATCATCCTAATATGACCAGTAAAGGGGTAGAGGCAGAGTTGCTTAAGTATGGTGTGAGGCCTAGTAAAATGCAAATTTTTAGAGCTAAAAACAAAGCACTAGCTGAGATAGAAGGCACACATGCTGAATCATATACAAAATTGCCAAGATATGCTGAGCTGATGAGGAAATATAATCCCAATAGGCATATGCAAAATACATTATGATAGGCCAAATATCTTAGTTGAGCCTGCCTTCCTAAGAATCTTTGTCAGTTTCACAGCACAAAAGTTAGGATTTCTGGAAGGGTGCAGGCCTTTTGTGGGGTTTGATGCTGTTTCTTGAAGGGTCCATTTGGTGGTGTATTGCTCACAGCAGTGGCTTTGGATGCAAATAACAGCATATTTCCTTTAGCCTTTGCTGTAGCAGAATGTGAGAGTAAGGATACTTGGAGGTGGTTCTTCTACTATTTTTCTGAGTTTTTTGGACCATTTGATCACAGCAAACCTTTAACATTCATGAGTGATAGGCAAAAGGTAAAATTTCTATCCACAGCTTTTCATATTTAATCTGATATTCTAGTTGCTGAGTCATTTTGTTTTGGTTATAGGGATTGAATCTTGCATATGAGGAGATGATTCCTGAGGCAGTTGGAAGACATTGCTGCAGGCATATATGCAGCAACTTTAAGATGCAATTTCCAGGTATCTTACTTAGTAGTTTCTTTGGAAGGCAGCGAAAAGCTATGATGCAATAGGACATAATGATGCAATGGCTAGCATTAAAGACATTAACATAAATGCTTGGAAATATTTGGATAAAATTCCAAGAACTACCTGGTGTAGACATGTATTCTCAACTGAGTTGAAATGTGACCATGTCACAAATAATTTACTGAGTCTTTTAATGCTTGGATTGGTGATCTAAGAGGAAAACCAATACTGACTTTGGTTGATGGTTTAAGAAGAAAGTTCATGAAAAAAAATGCACAAAGGTACCAGAAAGGCTGCACCTTGACTGGTCACATTACTCCCAGAATTGTTGAAAAATTGAAAGAAATTGGCCAAGCATCAAGAAAATGTCAGATTCATATGGCTAGTGAGGATACATTTGAGGTTGGTGATATGGATAGGACCTATATAGTCAACTTGAGGCAAAGAATCTGTGACTGTGGTGCTTTCCAAATTTCTGGAATTCCATGCAAGCATGCAGCATTAGGAGTTATATATAGGAGAGAAAAACTAGAGAACTACTGTGAAGTTTGGTTCACCAAAGACATGTATTTAAAAACATATTCGCACATGATTCATCCCATTCCTGATGTGAAGAGATGGCCTCCTATGCCTGAAGTGCTACCAACAACTGTCTTGCCACCACCTCTGAGAAGAGCTCCTGGTAGACCAAGAGTGAATAGAAGAAGGGAAGCTGATGAAACTGCTTGCACAGCACAGGCAAAGAGGTCAAGCACTCTTAAGTGTGGTAATTGTGGAGCTTTTGGTCACAATAAGAGGACTTGCAAAGGAGCACCTGTGCAGAAAAGCTCTAGCAACATTGCTACTGATGTGCAGGTATACATTGCCCAAAATATGATATTATCCCTGTCTCCTAACTATTACTTATAGGTATATTGAATTTGGTATCACAGATGGCAATTAGAAGAGGTAGACCTGGTAGAGGAATGGCTAATACAGGCCTGTCAGGAGCAGTTCTCTGGGTAACTAATCCAGTTATCATAATCTGTCCTGTGTCAATCGAGTAGTTTATCTACTGCAAATCTCATTGCAGCTTACATCTCATGTTTTAGGATCATGCAACTGGAAATATACCTGTTGTGCACTCCAGTCAAGGGAGCAATCCAAGCCCCAAGTCAAAATGGTGCAGCACATATTCAAGTGAATGTGCAAACTTCTGCAACTACTCATGCTAATAGAAAGGTATGATCCTAATCTGCTATCCCAAATTTCTGTCAATAACATAATTGGTAGCTGCTGTTTCCTATTTCTGATGTAGTTTATGTCTCAAATGTAACAGAGAGGAAGGCGTGTTGGACACAATCCTGCAACCTCTGCAACGAGAGCTGGTGGTAGAACCAAAACTTCAACTCTGCTCTAACTAATCCAGTTGTTCCAGTTCCACCTACCACTACATCTCAAAATGCTCATCTGTTAGCATAAACACATCTACAAATCAGCACACCAAAAGCATCAGTAGTACCAGTAGTTTTCAGCATGCTGTTTTGACAAGATGATGCTGAATTCCAGTTGTTAGTTATGTCTACTTGAATCTCTTTTGTTAATGCTTTTGTTAATGCTTTCTTACAGTGATTAAGAACTGTGGAATTGCAATCCTCACCATCTGCATATAGTGTTTTGATGCAGATGGTGTTTTGGTACTGTTGGATTGCAGTGATGCACACGTGATGTTGTATAACTAATATGCAACCTCTGCAATCTTTAGCTAATGTAATGTCTTGCATTTGATCTTTAATCTGTCTTTTTGTTTACCATTGACACAGAATTGTTTGCAAACTTGGCATAGTGGATGACAAATCATTAATAATGTAATGATTAATTGCTCCACTCTGAAGTCTAAAAAGCTGTATACACAGTTTCACATTGGTGCTCAAATTAATTCCAAGTAACTTAGCCTTCTGGTATGAATCTCCTATCACCAGAAAAGGCATCATATTACTTGGTACAGATAGAAGGCACTGTAACATGAGTTCATCGAAATGATTTTACAATTTGAATGAAAATAAATATAGCTAATAAGTTGAGGTTTATGATGATCAGTGTATTCCCTAAGGCTCCTGGTATCAGAAATTGCTTTGGCCCCGCAACTTGCCTAACTGGAATGCCATCTCCATTTCTGGCATTAACTTGTCCTCTTTCTGCATTGACGTTGTTTCTTCTACTATTTACTTCTTCTTCTTCACCGCTATACCATTCAAAGTACCTGCATTTTGCACAATAGAAATACAAGTTGTCTGGATTCCTTTCACTCTCTGATATCATTACGGTTGCCTTGCGATTACAGCGGCAAAACCTGTTTTTAATGGAGAAAGATGCGGGTGAATTCCATGATTCTCCCTTACGGTTTGAAGAGGCCATGGTTGCAGCTAAAACTTTTAACTCAGAGCTCTAATTGCAGCACAACAAATTCACTTTGTTATCACTCCAAATCAGCAGCAAAGAATGATAATAGCTTTAAACCTCAGAGGTAGTTAAGTTGCTTTGCTTTATATGCTATTGCTACTGAATGTGTAAAAATCTGGCCGTTGCAATTTGCAGCTAGCCGTTGCAAAATCTGCCAAAATAACTATTGCATGGCACATCTGGTGCTTTAAATTTTTTGTATTGCATTTACACCCCCTCAACTTTAGTAATCAATCCAAATCATTTATTCTTCTTTCAATCTTCTACTAATACAAGGAGCAAAAGGGCAGCCATGGAATAAAATTACCTTCTCACACATGAAAATAATATTGTAATATGATTTGGATTGAATTGTTACCAAAACTGAAAAGCAAGGAAGGTCAGTGAAATTTTGAGAACCTCAGGGGATGTCAGTGAAAGTGTCAGAAACCTCAGGGGAGGTTTCTGAAATTATCCCTTCTTATATTTAGAAGTTAGAAAAGACAGGTCTCAGGCAGAGGTGCTTCCAAATTTCATACCAAGGTTCATGCAGTAAACAGGTGAAAATATTTTCTGATTCTCAACTAATTAGTATTACTGATGATTCTCCGCAATATAAAGGCTAAAAATATGATTAACCCTCTTTTTATCGCTCTCTTATCAATTCAAAATTCGAGGCTGCTGGGTTGGAACGGGGAGATGGCCTGAACATGTATCAATGCGAAAAGTGTTCGACCAAATGCCCATATGAAAATTGAGTAATGCAACATTAAGTTTTTGGAAAATTTTTATGGTTTTTTATTTGTGTGATGCTTATATAGGATAAATAGCCAACACAAAAGCTGAAGAATCAAATGGGCAATTAGAAGTTGTTTTTATTTGATCATTTTGCTAACTCGAATATTTGGATGATAATTTGTTGTTGGTTTAGAGGTAAATGTGCGGTTTTCTAACTCACTCCTTACTGTTTGGAAACAAGCAGTTAAGAATTTTGTGTGGAAGAACAACTCTTCCTAGCGAAAAAAGAACCTCTACGTTAATTGCATTGGTTCCTGTTCAAATTTCATTATGCGCTTGGCAAAATGTAGTCTAAGCCAAAGCAAAAGATAGACAAAAAAGCAGTTAAATCTGTGTTTGTTGATCCATTTTGCTGACTGACTTGAATACTTGGATGACAAAGTGTAGTGGTTTTACAGGTAAATGTGCAGTTTCCCAACTCACTCTTTATTGTTTGGAAATAAGCAGTTAACAATTTTGTATCGAAGAATTACTTCTCTTAATGAAAAGAGAATCTCTATGTTAACTGCACTGGTTACCGTTCAAAATTTGCTATTTGCTTGGAAAGATTTAGTCCAAGCAGTAGAACTTTGAATCCTGCATAAAGTTAGTGAAGGCAATTTTTGTATTCTTGAATTAGCAGTGAACACGTTGTCTGCATTGACTGTTAACCTAACATGCTTTTTTTTTTCTGGACAATATTGGGGAATATGACATATGAAATAGAAAACTATACAACATGCAGCAACTACGGAATCTAAGTTCATATTTTCTCTGAAAACTGCAAATAAGTTGCCATTTTTGGTCCTGTGCAAAAATTTGAATTACACCTGAAAAGTGGATATGCTATTTAACTTATGAGTGACTTCTCCTTTCTGATTGAGAAACAGAAAACAATCACTGCTCCTCTTTATTTTCTTGATTTTATAATGATCAGGCCATGTATTATTGTCCCAGGCCTTTTTGATATATTTATCTGCATAATTTGTTATCAGCATTATTCATCTATGACTTCCAGAAAGCTTTGTTTTAGAACAGTTAGGTGGTTTTTGACTTAACAACAAATATATTTGGGTTCTGAAGGATGCATATTTGCCTTGTTGCAGATTCAGCCATTCAGGTCTAAAGTTTGAACTACAATGAATATAAGATGGCCAAGGCTTCTAACACCCACACAGCTCTCACAAATTATAAAGAGCCAGAAAACCCTTTAAAGGCTCTTCAAATATTTAGAGAGGCAAAATGCAGATACCCTAGTTATCGTCACAATGGGCCGGTCTATAATACAATTATCAACATCCTTGGAAACTCAGGCAGGATAGCTGAGATGAAGGAAGTGATCTGCCAAATGAGAGATGACTCTTGTGAATGTCGAGATTCAGTTTTTGCTGGTGCTATCCGAACTTATTCAAAGGCCGGTCTTTTAGGTGAAGCCATTGCACTATTTAGAAGCCTTCCCCAATTCAACTGTGTGAACTGGACAGAATCTTTTAATACACTTTTGGAGATAATGGTGAAAGAATCTAAGTTAGAGACTGCTCATCTGCTCTTCCTGGAGAATTTTTCTAGCTGGGAAGTGAAGTCTAGGACCCAATCTCTGAATTTGCTTATAAATGCTTTGTGTCGGTTGAATCGTTCTGATCTTGCTTTAAATGTTTTCCAAGAAATGTATTACCAATGCTGCAATCCCGACAGGGAAACTTATAGGATTCTCATGAGGGGTCTCTGTCAAGATAGGAGGCTCAATGAAGCCACGCATTTGCTGTACTCAATGTTCTGGAGGATATCCCAAAAGGGTAGCAGCAGAGATGTTGCTATATACAGAATTCTCTTGGATACTCTGTGTGATAATGGAGAGGTTGAGGAGGCAGTAAATATTCTTGGTAAAGTTTTAAGAAAGGGACTTAAGGCTCCAAATCGATACCACAAGCATCTGGATCTTAGCGAATGTTATTCTGGTGGCAGAGCTGATATTACAAGCATGAAGGTTTTGATAAATGGAGCTTTGATTAGAGGTGGAGTTCCAAATACTGATGGTTACATAACAATGGCCATTGACCTATACTCTGAAGGAAAGATTAATGGAGGTGATAAAGTACTGAGTGAAATGCAGGACAGAGGCTTCAGACCATCATCACTGGTCTTTGAAGCTAAGGTCGCTGCATTATGCAGAGATGGTAGAGTTGATGATGCAGTAGCAGTACTTGAAAGAGAGATGGTGGAGAAAAATTGCGTTCCATCTGTGAAGCTATACAATGCTGTAATAAAAGGTCTTTCTGAAGGACGAAAATCTGTGTTTGCCATCAGGTACTTAGAGAGGATGTCCAGGCAGATTGGTTGTGGACCTGACCACGAGACATATACTCTCTTAGTAGATGGCCTTTGTAATGATGGTAAATATGTTGAAGCAAGTAATATAGTCGAGGAAATGTCAAATAACTCTTTGCGGCCTAGAAATGAAACTTACAATAAACTCATCCAAGGTCTTTGTTTGACAGGAAGTTCTTATAAAGCCATCATGTGGTTGGAGGAGTTAATCAGTGAAGCAAAAATACCAGAACTTTCTAACATGGAATTCATTGGTGTCTTCAGTTTGTTCTGAATCTGTTTGTACTCAGACTTTCTCTGACACACTGAAATTACTGGTAGATTCTTCTTGATAGTGTATCTAGAGCATTCTCTTGTATTTAGGTCCGTGTACTGGTTGATGGTTGCTCATAGAAAGTTGTATATGCAATTACTTTCACCCAACAATCCAAGAAATTAGTAAATTAAAGCTGATAGAAGAACGGAAGGAAGCAATATTTTGTACTGAATTGATGTGTGCTTGAAATGCTAATGGAAATTTTGCCTTTTTTACTGGGAGTATGTTTATTAAATATTTGAATGTATCTAATCATCAAATCTGGCATCCGCTCACTCACCAAAAGATGATCTGATGAATGAATAGAGCTCCATTGATGCTTCTAGTTCAGGCTTTGTATGCTTATTTGCATTTGTTCTGGTATTCTGGAAAGTAATGCTTAGAAGCATGATGTCCAAACGTTATCCAGATGCACTTTATCTCCAACGATGGTAATTTGATTTGTGATGTCCAGTGCTTAGCATTTTTAGTTGGTTTGGCTAATCTTATGCTCTGAATTTGCTAGATTCCATTAGTCCTGTACATAGACTTTTATGGTGCATTTATTTATTTGGTATCCTCAGAGTTCACTGGATGTTACTTTGTGAAGCAAGGAGGGTTAAGTCAATGTTCAGGGAGTGGAGGTTCACTTGCCTTGCCAATTACATGCCCAATGGCTTTGCCGGTTGTTGAAGAACGTGCAATAGCTGAGTGCTAGGTGTTGATGTCATTTACCCTGCACGATTGATCCTAGATGTTTGTTAACTAAAGTTGTATGTGATGCATGAATCAAGTTAGTAGTCAAAGGCCTTGATGTTTTTGTATGTAAGTTTCTGTCATTAAGAAGATAGTCCAGCAATGAAAACATTTACCTGCTGTTGCCACCAATTGAAGGTGATAGTTGAGTAAGTCAATGTAGTCAGAGACCTTGCAGTTTATTAATATTAGTTCTATAGGTCATTTATGGGCATTGCCTCAACTATTTGTTTCCCCTAGTTTACTCCTTAATGCTGGGTAGATAAACTTGATCTTGCTCACGCAAAGCTACTAATTCCCTTCTCCTTTATTACTCCTGCAGCCTCCATGGTTCTATTGGATGTATTTTTCTCTGTTGCTGCTGATGCTTCTGTACAGATGATTATCCCTGTGAACTTTGTTTATATGAGATAATCATGATTGGGTGATTAAAATTTGGTATAAGACAGATCTGAACCCAGAGGGAGAGCTTTTAAACTTTATTGACTATGTGGGTTCAGTTTTGCCTCCATTTTCTTCTCCAGGTGCATGGATCAATGTTAGACATGCTAGCATTTTTTGTTGCATGTCTTCAAGAGAAATATATATCGTAACTGTCTCTGTCTTAAGAATTTACTTTTCTATGCAACCCCTTCAGTTTGAGTGATTACTACATGTGCAGTATGTGCCCTTTGATGCTCCAACTAACAGCTATATGATTTTTTTGGAAACTTTGTGCTTCTGTTCCAATGTACTACTAATAAAACCAGTTTTTTTCATTCTTTTTTTCTTTCTTGGTTGCTCATGCAATAGGGGTCAGCAACAAATTCGTCCGCTTGACGCTTCTCTTTCGTATCACTGGATGTTAATTAGTTTATTAATTGTATTCTAGGCTATATCACTGTGTCAATTTTCACTTCTGTATGACAGTCAAAGCTTTTGAGCTATGTTATACATTTGAACCCCATGACGTCTGAATTGACAGCTGAGATCTGAGTTAAATGTTGATCAATATCAATCCATGTGTAGTAGTTTCTATGCAAGCATAGTGCCAAGCAAAAAGTTGTTTATAAATATCTCCAGTGTAGTTCCTATCAGGACAATCTTTAGCTCTTGATAGAGAATAATTGCAAGCTTTAGTAAGAGTAACTGAGATTGCACGATTAATGCTCTTGTACCTACTTTTCCTGATCCAATTGCTGGCCTCTTCTTCACGATTCCTCTAGTACTAAGGAGTGTACCTTGCTCATCCAAACAAGGCAATTAGCATATTCACCCATGCTCCTTGCCCATCCAAACAAGGCAACTAGCATATTCATCTACAGTTTTCTGCCTTTGAAGCCTTTCTGAATTCCTTCTTTGTCCATTGCATGCTAGTATTTCAGCATCAGCTTTCTCTCGCAATATTCATTTCCCCTAGTTTTGTGATTGATTTGCTTTTCTTTCGTCACCTAGAAGGATCTTTGCACCAGTGATGAGTTGCTACGCAAATGTATCTCAAACTCTGCTAACTTGAATGATTTCCATCCAAATTCCAAATAAGTCCAAAATACAAAAAGGTTATGTGGGAGTTTTTTGAATAATAAGAAGGTATCGTGATTATAACATAAGACCAAACCACGAGAGTTTTCTATATTTGACTCTTAAGTTTTTTTTTCTTATTGATAAATTATTCAATAATAAGTTGGATTGTTTTATTAATTAGGAAATTAATAATTTCATATTTTCTCTACTAAACGAATAACTTGTCATTGTTATCCATTAAAATTGAAAATTGAAATTTGAAATAGAGAAATCTTAATCTACAAAGAAACTGAATTATTCAATACTAAATCTGATACAACTCATTATGTAAATTTGAACACTAAATACAGTAAGCCTGTTGGATAATTATAGACAATTGAATATCGACTTTTATATAAATTTGTCTTTATGTTGATTTATTCATTAGTGATGTTATTAATGTTATATTGTATTAGTTATATATATGATTTAATTTCATTGAAAATAAGATATTATAAAAATAATGAACCAAAGAATAAAAATAAAATTACATTATAACACATTTTTCTGAGGAAAAACAAATTTCAGGACAATCTTCAATAGTTTCTTTTGCTCCTTTGTTAACATTTGTAGATGCAGTAAAACAAATTCCTTTGGCACAATAAACTTTATAAAACTTGCATTTGTATTAAAAGATGAAGGAACAACTTATCACTTATTTTTTGTAGTAGGCTTTGCTCAGGCAATTCAAAAACTATTTAATTAATTAAAAATGTTCTATTTTGTATTATCAAACATATTTGAACATGTTAGCTCTATATCCATTAAATTTAAGTGCAAAATTATTTTGGCACAATAAACATTATAAATCTTGCATTGGCATTAAGTAGTAAGTGAACAATTTATCCCCTATTTTTGTAGTATGTGTTGCTTAGGGAATTCAGAACCACTTAATTAATTAAAAAAGTTCTACTATTATTAAACATGTTTGAACATGTTAACTCTAAATCCATTAAATTTAAATATTGAATTAAATTATCTAACAGGATCTAAGTATCATTTTTTCGCGCTACTAGTAATGCGCAATTTTTCTTTTTCTTTTGATAAGTGGAAGATCTTAAATCCATGATTTTCTACCTACAAGCTTTCCCACTCTACCATTCAACCCAACCCTCTTCCAAGTAATCTGCAACTTGGTTACTCGTAATCAAGTAATAAGACAATTTGCAATTTTTCACAAGTCACAAGCAAGTTGAATTGAATTAATTGGTTACTAAAAACCAAATTATTTGTCCAATAAGCTGATTTAAAAAAAAAATTATACTACCGCAATAAGGCAACGCAACACATAATTTGACTAAATCGCACATGTTTCTTTGCCATTGGGCCAACGTTAGGCCATTGTTACTACTGTCCTCCCGAGTGCAAATGGTGTAGAATTCTTGTGTGAAAAGAAAACGATAGAAACTAACTTACATTGGGTGCACTATAGGGCTATCAATGGGGTCGATAGGCCTGAACTTGATCCATTCAATCCAAAATAAAAGGAGTCAAAGTCTATTATAATACTAAACGCGTAGAGTTTGGATCTAGATTTAAAACTTGATTAAAATATGAGTCGAGTTTTGAGCTTTCACATATTCAATCCAATTAAAGCATGACTTGTTATATATATACACACACATACCCACCTCTACACCCCCTAATGTATATAGCTACAAATGTATTATTTTTAAATATGTAATGTATAATTAGACTATTAGTAATTAGTATTGGTTTTGAAGACTTAGATTCATTATATAAATATATTTAAAGAGGAAACCCTATTAGTATTGACTATTGATGATGTTTTATTGTTAGTTTTCATTTAATAATTGAAAATAATTATTATAAAAACTTTTGGTTTATGTACTTTTAATGAACTTTTTATTGATTTATGTATAGTTTTAATATTGTAGATTTCAAATTAACTTTACCACTTAATGGTTAGAGTAATTATATTAAAGAAATTAAGGAATAATAAGTAAGTTTAGGTTAAATCCGAATTAGGCTCAAAACCTGAATGTATTATGAGTCCAATATGAGTTTCACATATATTAGTCCAAATTTATGGATCGAAACCCGAATGTCTTGTTAATTAGGTGAGCCAAATTTGAACTCATTAAAACCCGAATTAAATAGCCCGATTGGCAGCTCTAATCGGATTTAGATACATGTTACATGTTGAAAACTTAAAATTCAAATATCGCTAGGATATGCACTATGAACAAATAATTTTAGATCAAACTGTTCTTTTATTGTTTTATCCTTCCGGTCCTTTTTAATTGTTAGGGTGCCTTTGAGAGTTGAGGATTCGAACGGAAAGGAAAGGGAAAAAAGAGAAAGCCTGATTTTTCCTTTGTTTGTGAGTTTTAAATAAGAGAGAAAAGAAAGGAACGAGAGGATGAATAGTGGGCAAAAGTTTTCCTCCCAAATTGGAGAGAAAGTTGGAGGAAACTTGTAAAATTTTTTTAAAATACCTCTTTTATCTTTAAAATGTCTTGAACAAATATTTAATGACTTTCATATCCAAAATCATTCCACTAATTCTCAAAACTCCCAAACAACGTAACAATCTTGCTCTTCTCTTCTCTTCTCTCATAACTTAAGTTTTCCCTTCTTCTCTTTTCTATCCTAAACTCCCAAACTTAGCCTTACTTAGGATTTAGAATATAATGACGAAGATTTGTTAAAATTCGAGGGGCGTTATTTTCTTACTACCCCTATTTCTTGAAATTTGTTGTCTTTCCCAACCTGTTTCACCCGATTAACAAACAACACCAATGGACATTTTTTCTTTCAGAGTACTGAATATGGATTTTCACACACTCACTAGTAGACAACTCCAGGCTCTCTGCAAGAAGAATAAGATCCCTGCAATTAGAAAATTGTAAAATCGTCCATCAAAATGTCTCCTAGTGAGTGTGTGAAATGTGTCCATGGCCCAAATTTTGGAGATGAAAACTGACATTTTCTTATTAAATTTCTGTTTGAGAATGAAATTAGCAAAAAATTCATAGTTCAAATACTAAATGTGTTAGGGATAATTGCAGAAACCTCCCCTGACTTTTATAGTAATAGCATTGACCTCCCCTATTAATTTTGAAATAGCATTGACCTCCCCTAAAAAAAGTTGGAGGCAATTTAATGGGCAAAAGTGGGTCAATTTACTAAAGTACCCCAACATGATTTAATTTTACCAGATGAATGTGATGAGTACTTTCATCAAACCCAACAAAACGTTTGTTAATAAAAATTACACTAAATTAACTATTTCTGCATAGTTTAACTAATTAACTAATTAACTAAATAACTAAATAACTAATAATCTAATTAATTACTTAATTAGATAAACTAATAAACTAATAAACTGCTTAACTAATTAACTAACTAATTATCTAATTAACTAATTAACTAATTTCTATTTATGTAATTATTTAATTAACTAATTAACTAATCAAACTATATCTGCATAGTTAACTAATTAACTAATTATCTAATTAATTAATTAACTAATTAACTAATTTCTGTTTATCTAAATTAACTAATTAACTAAAGCTGTTGTCAGTCCGAAACTAACAAACTATTTGCATGTTAAACTAATTAACTAATTAACTGCTTAACTAATTAACTAACTAATTATCTAATTAATTAATTAACTAATTAACTAATATTTGTTTATCTAATTAACTAATTAACTAATTAGTTAATGTGCTAATTGGTTAATTAGCTCCACAGGCCAACGAAATTGGTTAAATAACGCATTAAATATAAAACTATTTCTACATAGTTAAATTAATTAACTAATTAACTAATTATCTAATTAACTAATAACTAATTAACTAATTATCTAATTAACTAATTCCTATTTATCTAATTAACTAATTAACTAATCAAACTATTTCTGCATAGTTAAACTAATTAACTAATTAACTATTAACTAATTATCTAATTATCTAATTAACTAATTAACTAATTTCTGTTTATCTAATTAACTAATTAACTAATTATCTAATTAACTATTTAACTAAAGCTGTTGTCTGTCCGAAACTAACAAACTATTTGCATGTTAAACTAATAAACTAATAAACTGCTTAACTAATTATGGGCAATTTTTTTTTAACTTTCACATATTTAATTTATGTTAAATACAAAACATACTAATTTTCCTTTGAGCGCTATTTAACCAATTTTTCTCATAAAGAGCTGGTATATTTTCCATAAAGAGTTGGTATAAAACATACTACAAACCCTGCCAGTTTTCCATAAAGATCTGGTATGTTATGCGTTATTTAACCAATTTTTCACATTTAAACAAATTTATGAAAATTAAAATAACGTATTTGAAAGTTGCATTTTTATTTGGAAGAACGCATTCCTTCGATGCGTTTTTTACCCTTTGGGAAGAGACTCAAAAATCGTCACCCTTTAGAAAGTTAGTTTAAAAACTCTCTCTTTTTGGGAATTTACTCCTTATTAATATAGCCACTATATTTATTTTCTTGTATTAATTTTTGTTATGGTTTATGATTTTCTTATATTTTATCAAAAAAGTTAATAACTATTGTAGTTACAATTATGGAGATGTTAATTTGTCGTATGTGTAATTCTTTTGTTTTATAAGAATTGTTATATCAGGGGTAAATTTGAAATTTAATTGCATTTAATTCCGAAACACTCATCAAACCAAGCTAGATATTGGAATGAAAAATATGTTGCATTTATACCCCCTGAACTTGCTTGATCCTTAATGCCTATGCCCCTCCCTTGTTAATACTACTTGTCAAGGCAAGATCAGGGCAAAATTGGAAGAAATTTCTTATCTCACTTCTACAAATAATTTTTAATGGGACATCAAGCCTCAGGGGAGGTTTCTGCAACGAATTGTTCCTGTTCAGGGGTGCTGAATGCCATTTCTTAACCTAGAGGGGAGGTCAGTGCAAGTGTCAGAAACATCAGGGGAGGTTTCTGCAATTATCCCAATGTGTTATGCCAAAAAGTTTGACAATGAAAATATGTCCATAACCAAAGTCTGGGGATGACAATTGGCATTTTCTCGTTTTATTTGTGGCAAAAATGTCTCAATGTTGGTGGTCAACAAGAAGATGCTTTTTGTCATTTACAAAATTCTTGAAGTTAGAAAAAATACAGGTTAAACCTTGTAACTTTCTTTTTTCCTTTTCTATTCAAACTGCATCAATTTCACTAAAAGAATCAAAAGTAGAGCACTATGGCTCTGCAACACACCAAGAAATCTGTCACCATATGTCTACTTTTCTACTTTTACCTTCTACTTTTATAGGAAACAAAAGAATTGATTCAATCCCAAAACCTTGCAAATGCAAAATTAACTTTCTATTCTCAGAAATGCAACAGCATGCCTATATGAGGATGTAAATGTCTTACTGTTGCTTTCACTTTTTTCTGTAGATAGCCGGACATTGTTAAACAAACTTTCCCATTTAAAAATGAAGTTAATTACTTTTTAGTCCCTCCATGAACTTTTGCCTTTCACTCCCACCAAATGCTTTTTTCCCCTAGCCATTTAATCCCTTTCTTGATATTTTTCAACAAAGGAACCCCCTTCTTTATAGTTTCTCTTTTTTGACCTTTTTCCTATTCTTTTTGTTCTTTCTCTCATGCCAGCTACTTCCTTGGCTTTGCTGTTTTTGCTTGTATAATTAGAATGAAATTTTTTATTTGTTCTAACTCATTCTTTTATTTCCTATTATCATAGTTTGTTTATTGGTACATTTCGACTATTAATAAATTATCTCAACTCTTAGACAAATGTATATGTTGCTTAGATTGCAAAATATATTTGATCCCGAACTTGAACTATAGCTATTTAATAATGTTATGACAAACATCAATAATTCCATTGTTAATTCTCAGCTTTAAATTAATACTACTAATGTTACATTATGTCCTTTCGTGTTGATCTTTTTTGGAAGATTCAAATTCAGAAATGTAATTGCTAATTGGCAACCAAAGCCCATATACTTATAGAGAACACTTGTTTGGTCAATCTCCTCATCAGAGCTCAACAAATAGTGTAGATGGAGTAAGGAAAATGTCCTGTTTTAAGCTACTGACAAACGTCGTAATTGCTAACAACCAAAGTGCAAAGTACATCATGTTTGGTCACTCTCCTCAGAGCTCAACAAATGGTTAGTTCATAGGCGGATCAAGGAAAATGCCCTGTGTGTTCTTGTACGTATTCTTTTACAGAGTTTTAGGTAGTCTGTTATACTTTAATGAGTTTTTATCCACTCTTTTACATTTCAGGCCTTCCCACCGCATCAGGAAGAAAGTTTTAAAATAGTACTACTTTAAAAGCTGTTCTTGACCAACTCAAATCGAGGTACAAAGCTACGGTTCTCAGAAAAACAAATTAACATATGCCATATTGAAGTTTAAAATTCACCAATCCATTTAGCCACTGTGACATATACAGATCACCGTAAAATCCAGAAAATTAGATGGTTCCCTTGCTACTTTTAAGTTTAGCAGCATTAAAAAAAAAAAGAAAATTCTGTTAGGGTTTCCAAGCTTTTTCTGAGGCAGAATGTGTGCAAATTGAACCAAGGAAAAATAAACCACTCAAAAAAAAAGTTCCTAGAACTTCATAAAATTTTGGCTTAGTTTACATGAACACGGCGGTAGCTCAAAAGGGCCTATAAATTAGCAGAGGAAAAGCTAAGAATAACCTTTTTTCTCATCTTCACCGACAACAAAGTTGATGGAAAGCTAACTCTGGACTATAGATAGGTAGAATGAAGAGAGGAAAAGAGAAGGAGATAGTCATGAGAAGAAGATCCTACTGATCAGACTACAAGCAGAAGAATCCACAGTAGCCATCATCAAAGTTGAGAGCATAGCTCAAAGGGTCATATTGGAAGCTGTAGTTGCTATGCTTCTTGCTGTTGCTGCTGCTGTTGTTGAGAAGCTGCCTTCGAACCTCAGCTCTAACTTTCCAAAACAAGCTCCTGAACTTCTTTCTCCCAAACAAGAACACCACATTTGGATCACAGTACAACCTCAACCACAGTCATATGCTCCATTTCAAGAACCTTTTCCTCTTACTTTTCACCAAAGAAATTTCAAGAAAATTTGTGTTTGGAGCTGAAAATATGATGATTTAAGGAAGAGAATTGGTGTTTATAAAGACGGAAAGCTTTGAGGGAGGGAAGGGTGGTAGGAGACTAGTAAGGCTGAAAATGGTACAGTGGGGATTACAGGTACATAGCCAAATAGGTTAGATAGCGGTTCTTTCTTGTGTAATGTGCGGTGATGCTGCAGAAGACTGAGACAAGTGCATCGTGCTGTCGCTTGCTGATGCTGTTCTCTATAGTGTCTAAGGCTGTAGCCTATGCCTGTCAAATGGTATACGAGGAGATGGGTAAGAAAGCAGATTTGGGTAATTCTTGCCTAGGCTTGGCTCCTGTGACTTTGTATAGTGTCCAAGTAGCAAGGACTAGTTAGCTTTTTTTATTTCTTTCTGTTTTCTTTCAAATAGAGAGAATTTGGACATGTTATGGGTGCAGTATATTACATGTGGGATATAGAAATGTTTGAATCAATTTAGAATTAACTATGATACTAATTATCAACTTGTAATTAAGTATAATACCAAGTACTAATATATAAGTATAGACTTGAAACATCCTTTTTGGGTAGTATTTAATATTTGAGGATGGCTTTAAAGGGGGGGGGGGGGGGTTTCTATGAAGTAGGTTGAAATATATCGAGGTATAATCATGATCTAGGGATTAGGACTTGACATTAACTTTAAATTAAAAAGTAAAATTATTTTTTTCTCTTTTACTAGGTACACATTAAGTTATAAATTGGAAAGCGTAGAATAAGAGTCATAAACTTTGAACGTGTAGGTTAACTAATCAAGGCAAGTGGTGGGAATTTGTGGCCTAATGTGGAATGTGAACAAGGGATTGACCTAACGTGGATGGTAGAATTTGTGGGATGATGCTTGTTGTTTTGGCAAATATATTGGGATTAGGGGTTTGTGAGTTTCTTTATTTATTGTAGCAGTTCAGTTTGGTCCTGTGGTTTGAAAAGGTTATTTGTTGGACGTACTAAATTCTGATGTGCATCCTAAGCTGATTGGATGGCTGGATTTGGTTTTGTTGTTGAAGACATTTGATAGATTTCTTTTGTCTGGACCCTTTTCACACTGTACTTGTGATAAAATTCTTTTAGGTGAATCTATATGCAATCATCATGGCTGGAAAATTACCCTCTAGTATCTTTTGTATTCTTCAATTTAAGACCAATATGTATAGATGTGATGGTGAAGCAAAGAATGTATTTGGGACATGGGATTATTTGGGATAATTTTTTTAAAAAATATTATAGCACTTTTTTGATATGATTTATGTAAGATAAAAAAATAATTAAAATATATTAATATATAAATAAGATAATAATTGTTAATACGTGCATGTACGGAAAATTAAGCAATCATTGCAAAAACCTTAATTAATTAGTCTTTCACATCAAAAGCTTGCCTTTGTTTCTTTCCTTTAAATGAAGTCTTTGTCAAACTTTTGATTGAAATTTTTCCTAGGACGTAGCTAGGGACCTATATGTTTTACCGGCAACGAATTGGCAACAAGGATTTTGCTTGTAATTCTTTGGTTACGTCTACGGTGGAAAGTTCACTTTTCTGCCCACGGTAGGCAGAAGCAATGCAAGGAGGCCAACTGTATAATGTGGGGACGGACAAAGACAGACAGATAAATGATGTACCGGGCACCGGAGAAAGCCGGTTGTGCTTGGATGAAATAATGCAATACATTTTAAAATTACAATAAAAACCCTCTTAAAAATTTATTCATCATCTAATACCCATTACTTAGAAAATATTTTGTGAACACTCCAACTGAGATGCAAGTTCCAATGAAAAGTGAAGAGCGAAAAAGTGAATGTCAAATAAACGTGAAAATAAAGGTACTGAAAGGTAGACGAATTTGTTGTAATAGAAAATAAAGTGAAATTTTTAATATTATTTAGTAAATTTTGTACATGTCAAAACAAATATTATGGTAGTTTTTATATTTTAATTGATTTTAATATTTGAAATAATTGAAGCGTAAATATAAAAGAAAGAATTGAAATATCAAACATGATTAAAATAAAGGAAGATGTGCAATTTTAGTCCCCTGACGTTTGGTTTATGAGTTAAACTAGTCCCTGGTATTTTGACCAAAATAAATATGGTCCCAAATTTTTTATTTTAGGCAAATTTAGGATAACTAATAGAAAACTACAAATATCTAATGGTCAACATCAAGTTAGAATTAGTCAAAAGTTTGACTTTATATTTTTTGGTCTCTAATATTTGAAAATTTGTTCAATATGGTCCCTTATATTTTAAAATAATTATATTTTAAATAAAATAAAATGTGAATTAGATTAAATGCATAAAAATGTGTTCTAAATCTCATTAAAATCCTTAAAAGTAATCCACATTGTCAAAACATATCATTTAACCTAAAGAGCATCTTTTCATTAAATTAATTACAAATAAATGATAACACATAAATCATATATAAAAGAAAATTTAGTGAAAAAAGAGAATTTTTAATTTGAGTGTATAGTAACTTTAATTGTAAACAGTATAACACAAATTGTTGTATGACTTGTGGATATGAGTTTCAATCGGCTATGGTTAGGCATTATGATTATAATAACAAGTAAAGAATGATTTACCAATATAAATGACTCACATGAACTTTTAAAAAATTTCTTGCTATTTCTTCTTGTCTTTCCTTTATATTAAATCAAATATTTCAATAATACAATTTAATGTATTTATATTTGGTGTTCATCTTAAATTGATAATTTTATTGAATAATTTAAATATTTATAAAATATTTATTTCAATTGAAACTTAATTGACAACTAGTTGAAATATCAAAAAAAAAGAAAAAGAAAATATTATTCAATCAACTCAATGACATATAATGTTTATATTATAATAGAATATTTAATTAACTATTTTAATTTATCAAATATAAGTATTGAGCATTAGATGATGAATAAATTTTTAAGAGGACTTTTACTATGATTTTAAAATGTATTACGTTTTTCATTCAGGCCCAACCGGCTTTCTCCAGTGTTGCCCGTGTATCCTTCTCTGTGCATCCCCACATAGCATAGTTGGCCTCCTTGCATTGCTTCTGCCTACCATGGGCAGAAAAGTGAACTTTCCACCGTAGACGTAACCGTAATTCTTTGTCTTCTATTTTAAATTCCTTAGGACTTAAGGAGGGGTGGAGGGCCTAAAAGCAAGGACCAGATGCACTATTGCGTTGATGTGGTTGTTGGTTTTGCCTTGGAGGGCTCAAATTCCTTGTAGTAATAAATGTAGAGTTAATGCACCACAAAAAACCGAGCCCACATATGAGCCAAGGTCAATTTTCTGCGTGTGCAATGTTAGAAGAAACATAAAAAAAAAAACGTACGGTAAAATTAGTTGCTTGACAGGTTAATTAAACAGTGAGTAACTGTTTGAATGGTAATTAATCAATTATTTATAAAGTATGAAATTTCACGTTTAATTCCAGATTGAGCAAGAAAAATGCTTACCCACATTTACATATTCCATAATGCGGAGTCTATAGTTCTTTCAAGAGCACTAGATTGATTAATTTGCGTACTTTGAAGACTACAGGTGTTAGAACAAGAAGTACTAGAATTGTCAACGTATCGAGCAACTCACTTGATAAAATGCTCATTTAAACTCAATCAAAATCAATCTTGGATCAATTTCAAGCATGCTCCATAGGTTAAACGAGCCAAACTCGGTCAAAATTACTTAAAGGTTTGCCCTTTTAAACAATTTACATATTTTGTCTATGAGTAGTTGTGTGCAAAATCGAGTTTGAGATTGAATTAAGTTTGAGTTGAAGCTCATTTTTTTCTCTTGATGCGAGCTCAAGTTTGAACTCACCAAATGCCATTGAGTCAATCCCAAGCATCAAATTGAGTAGCTCCAAAACTTGAGAACAGAAAAATCATTATCTACTTGACTTATTTATATCCTTGATAAGTCTCTACTTGACTCATTTATACCCTTAATAAGTGGTCGGAAGTCTAATTTTGTAAGACTATATGGAGAAAGAGGAGGGTAATAAAAAACACAAGATTTAAAAATACGTACAGATGACAACATCCTAATAAGATCTTACCCTTAATCTAAAATACATAACCACATAAAAGAAAATCATAAAGCATACAAGGAATGTACTATCTAATCAGTGCTTCATATATTACTAGCCAATAACACTTAAAAATGTAAATTAATAGGAATGTAAAGGTGAAATGCTATAAATTAAACATGAAACGTCTTTGTCAACAACCAATAAAACTCCACTTTTTGAATCCGTTCTTCCAAACACATGCACACAAAAATGATAGTACAACTACTTTTACAGAGACAATTGAGAAGAGATACATTTTGTCCAACAAAGATTGACCAAAGAACACCCTAGTGGTCCATGTTCCTGCGACAGTTGATAAATGGACTTGCTGTCCTGTCCCTTTCTTTCCTATAATTCCACTCCAACCCCCACGTACTTTCTTAAATTCCCCTACTACTCCTACTCCCCTACAAGGCTACAATCCTACTCTCCCCTATTCTTTATCTCTGTCTCTAGTGCCTCTCGTGATCCATGCACATCTATGTGTTCTTTTTTATGACTTTATTGTCATGTTGGACTTTTGTTTTTTGGCCTTCTGGGCAAGTTATAAATTGTTGAATGAGGTCATGTGAAATGTGTATATATATATATATACACTTCATGAAATTATTAATATATTTTCTTTTAGTGAACTTGTCACAGCTTATTTCTATTTTTTTTAAAGACGAAGAAAAAAACTCTAATTTTTTGCTTATTTATTACAGCGACGAAAAATCAAATTATCACTATATTTATTCCTTTGTCTACTTCTTCTTCCAAATGCAGAATAACCCCAAGGGGTTGTGGATTTTTTTCTACCAATTGGAGCTCTTCCTTTCCCACCTCGGGGATGGTCTATATGGTTCATAATTACTCCTCTTACTACAGAACGCTTACCTAGCCAATGCTTAGATCTGACTCTATTTAAACTTTTTTGGTTCACCCCAACATTCCCTACCTGTCCAACTGTTGCTGAGCAGTTTTTGGAGTATGAGTAGTTGTATCGATTGTAAACCCATTTAAGTGGGTATTTCTTGCTCAAAGATGCTTGTTTACTATCCTTAAATAAGACTTATTAGCATTTCAAATTGAAAAGTAATTTTGTACAATTTTCTAATACACTTCCAATAAAAAAGTTATTCAAAATTTGTTTGTAATGCAAATACAAAATATTATTTCAAATAATCACACCTATTCAAACACTCCAATACAAAGATACCAAATGGTGAACATTATACGACATAGTTTGGACATTAAAGTTCAGAGAAATACTTTGGCAAATCATAAAGATTTTATTTTGGAGAAGGCCCAAATTTTTTTGGCACTCTTGGGTTTTCTCTAGTTTTGATTTCCCTGAATTTCCCACAGTACATTTCATTACCGCTTCACAATTTAACCCCTTAACTTCATTGGGTAAACATTTTTTTTATAATTTGCTCTATCTTTTGAAGGGAATTTTGTTTGTCTATAGGTTATAGTATCATTTTGTTGCAAAGCACCTTCTTTACTAGCTTAGCAAATTAAATGAGAATAATGTTAGTTAAGAATCAAGGGTTTTAGAAGTCTAAATGAGAATAGTACAATCAAAAGTTCAAGGTTTTATAGTTGGACATTCTAACTATTGATAAATTTATTTCTTCAAGAATTGTTGAATAATGATATTGACACTCCCATTAATGTTAATACAGATCCATTTTCTTTGCAATTTTTTTTACAAAAAAATTAAGAAAATTGAGTAACATTAATAGAAAGTGGAATGCAACTGCAAATATCATTAGTGATGTCATTTAATCCAATTGTTCACCCTTAGTTTTCAATTAAAATCATAATACTACTTATCCTACGTTTCTTTTTGATTCTTTGAAGTTCTCTTATGTGCTCTTTAAAGATAAAAGAATTCTTTTAGTATTTATTTGTTTTTAAAGCTGCCTCCAAATCTTTCATGTCATACTTCAAAGGCTATGCAACATTTCTATATTCATGTAAGGATAAAAACGCCCACCTAACAAGTAAACTAGATTTCCTTTTCTTGTAACACCACTTTAACTCCTCATTAAATGCCAAAGATCCATAATTTCACCATTATGCACTCTATGATTAAGGGCAGAAAGAAAGAAAGAAAGGAACAAAGAAAGAAAGAAAGAATAAAGAAAGAAGAAAGAGGAGGCATGTGGCACATAATAATTGTCTTGGACAGAGATGCAATTAAATCTACTAACTTTGGATCATTCATTCAAACATTCAATCAAAAACATGGAGGTGGAGGACCCGTCGCTTTAGGGGGTCTTCAAGAAGAGAATGAATTCAAGAGAATCCTTCTGTCAATATCGATTTTAACAGAAAAAAGTAAAAAGCTGGTATTCCTGGAAGCTTTAAAGCCTCTTTAATTTTTACTTTTACATGCATCGATTTGTTACATTTGTAGATGGATAGAATAGGCCAGTGGGGCCTCTGGTTTAAGTAAAGAAAGAAAGAAAGAAAGTAGCCATATTCAGTAAGCTGAAAAGACATGATGGATTCTTTCTTGCATCACTTTCTTTCTCCTTGCACGAGTAATACTACCAAAGCTGACTGTTTTGACAAATAGTTTTTGTTCATTCATTCACGGACTATCGAATCTAAATCTTAGGCTACTGGTACATACAATCTAACTTTTTTCCCAAGAATCCAGCTGGGGAATAGGGGATTGTGGATGTGAATTTGTCATTTGTGGAGTGGAGCAACTGTGAATTGAGAAATGTTAAAGATTGTGGTTTGGGTGGCTGATTTTCGAAAATAAATTCTCTCGGCACATTTTTGAATCATCTTTTTATTATATATATATATATCAAATTGTTCAAAAATTATTTGGGATAATTTTTTGAAAAAATTACTACAGTATAACATTTTTTTGATGTGATATATGTGAAATAAAAAGATAGTTAAAAAGTGTATCGATGATGCAAGTAAATAAAAAATGGTAAATAAACTACAATCCAAACAGATATGTGTTTCTATAAAAATTTAAAAATCCAAACGGGTTTGAAGTACATGGGACATAGGATTAAAAGTGTGCAAAAGGATAAATTCTTCCCTAAAATGAGTACACAATTCAAGAGATGAAAATTAAATTTTAGTATTTCTATAGCAGATTCATCTGCTTTATTGGTTTTTATGCAGTATAGAGATGAATTCACCCCACATTTTACAAGTAGAAACCCTTATTAGAGATGGAATTCTAGAACCGAAACAATGAGGTCACAGGAATACAAAAATCCTATACATTCTTTGGTTTTTGAAAAATTTTCACGCAATTATCCTAATAAAGATTTCAATGGTTAAAGTTTATTTAATAAGCAGCAAGTATAAATATATGCCTAAAAGAAAACAGTACAAGTAAAATATAAGCAATAGTTGCCAGTTAGTTATAAATTGTGATTTATTATTCATGCTAACTAAGAATTATCCTCATTCTATCCCGACCCCTATTGACATGCTAATGAAATAATTATAAGATAAAAAAGAAAAGAGTGGTGCTGTATATATTATTGAGGGTTATAGTCTCTGATGCTCGGTTTTTGTCCTCAAATGATAGTAGTATAAGGAGTAGAATGATTAGCAAATATGCATCTTGCTTAATACAAGATGAGGAGTATTGGATTCCTCCGTGTCCTAGTACACGATCGTAAAGCTCAATATGAGTTTTTGCTCAAGTTGTGTAGTTTTCTTTTTTATTAATAAATATCTATCATTTCAGTAGTAAAAAAAAAAAAAAGAGGCTATAGTGCCAATTTACCCTAATGCTGCATCTTTTGGTGAAATGATCACAAGAATTTAAACAAATGATTAATAGTTAGTCCATCTAGAGAATGAGCTAGAATGATAAGATAAATGAAACCATAGGATACAGCTGTTTTTGGTTCCTTTTCTCAAGTGCAAGATGATTATGGCCGTGGCAACAGTGGTTTGTTTGGATAGGGTATTATTTGAAATATTATTTAGAATAATTACTGTAGCACTTTTTGTGATGTGATGTATGTGAGATAAAAAGGTTGTTGGAAATATAAAAAGGTAGATTGAAAAATGTGTTTATGATGCAAGCGAAATAATATTTGGGATAAATTAACTAGTATTTGGGTCCTTAAACGTAGTACATTGTCTTAAAATGCATTTTTGGGACGAGTTTCAAGCGGGTCTCAAAGCGAGACTAGCGTCAGATGTCCTGAGGCAATTAATGAGACATAACTAAGTTTTGCTTGGCGTTCGTCTCATACCATGGATTAGGACTTTAATCCAAAGGCGTATCTTGAGTAGGTTTTCATTTGACTTTTTCTGCTAATAAGTTTGCTCTATTTTGCAAAAGTTGCTTGATCCCCTTAAGAAAAGGGAGAGCACTGATGAGGTGAGCACTGATGAGTGGCCCAAGATTGGGGCTACAAGACTCTGCTTGACCTTGGGCCACTCACTGAACATCGTGTTGGGCCTGCCTATAAATAAAAAATATGTCACAAAATATGTGAACACAATTTGCTTGTACTCTATTTTGGGCATCCCCTCAACGCTCCACCTAATCGTCCATCAAAAGGCCCAAGACTGTCAATCTTCTCCCCAAGAATCATCTATTGGCCCAAAAACTTGACTCAAATAGCAGAGGACTGATTGCTTTCGGCCTGAGAATTTTCAGCCCAAAACTCACTATTCCATGGCTAATTCTCATCCCCGTGTTTTTGTCTTCTAACTAATTGACAAAGTGGGTAAGGAACTTCCCGAGTGATTTTCGTTGTCGTCCATTTAGTTATGGTTTGCACGTGAGTCTTGATTTTGGTTAAATGACGAAAGCTGGAAGTGTGAGGCTTTTTTGCATTTTTTTTTGGGTAGTCGTAATTATATCATGTCCTATTGGTGAATATAGTAGTGCACTTTTAGTGGTTGCGAGTTTATTGTGTTTGTGTAAATTGTGTGTGATTCATTTTGTATCTGGAGTACAAGTTAGTTATAATGTAAGAAATGAGTATAGTTGTTAGCACTTGGCTCAAAAAAATGTAGATCAAATTATTCGGATGATCACTGAACTTTTGAAATCGTTGAGTTTTAACCACTGAACTATTAAAAGTCGGGTTTTGTTCACCGAACTATCTAAAGTGTAAATTTCAGGTCATTCCGTCAAATTTAATCGTTAACTATGCCTCTTTCTTTTATCTCCTGAATTGTGCGAATACTCAAATCTGTCATGTTTAATGATTAAATCTAACGGAATGGCTCGACATCTAAATTTTAGAGAGTTCAGTGGTTAAAACCGGATTTTTAATAGTTCAATGGTTAAAACTCAACAATTCTAAAGTTTGGTGATCATCTAGATAATTTGCTCAAAAATGTATTAGTTCATTACTAAATGACTTTTGTATCCTTTTTTTTGTTTTTAAATCTTGTATCTTAATGATATTCCTTATCATTAAATGCTTTGTGTTTTTGTTATTAAATGCTTTCAATAAATGTTTGTCTTTTGAAATAATTCATTTGTTCCTGGGATCTATAATTACTTTTTCCTTTGATTTATAAAGCCCCGAATAAATGTTTTTCACCCTTTTGCCTAAACAACAAGTTTATCTTTGTAAAACATCCATACATTTTATTCATTTATTTCTTATTAAATGCCTATCTTTATTAGTTGATTAATTAATTTTTATATCATTCTCATTAAATATATTGTGATTTTGACCATTAATTAAGTAAATTATTTCTGTTCACCTTTAATTTAAAAGTAATACTACTGTTATCATTATGTTATATTTTTAAAATAATCGTGTTTTTTTGGTTGTTAAATCTTGCATCTTAATGTTATTCCTTATTATTAAATGCTTTGTCCTTTTTGTTATTAAATGCTTTCAATAAATGTTTATTCTTTTGATTAAATCACCTACTACAAATAATTCATGTGCCCCTGGGATTTATAATTAATTTGTCCTTTGACTCATAAAGCCCCAAATAAATGCTTTTGAGCCTTTTTGCATAAAACAATAAGCTTATCTTTGTCTGACTAATAGACAAAGTGGCTAAGAGAGGGGCTAATTTTCGTCATCCAGCTACTCTACAGGAGTGTTCGTTTTGGCCGAGGGAAAGTGAGCCATGTCTGAGGCCTTTTTCCTCTCTCTCTCTTTTTTTTTTTTATGGGTGAATGATAATTATATGATGTGCTGTTAGTCAAACGAGGATTGCAATTTTTAGTCGAAACTGTTGCGTTTGTGTCTAATACATTTGTATGTTGAGTACAAGGAAAACTAAAGACATTAGACTGGCAACTCTAGTAGATGACATCGCCAACTTAGGCTCTTTGTTTCAAAAATTCTCATTTTGTTTAGATATAGCAAACAACAATATTAGCAAATCTGTGAGTACTTATGCTGTAGGCATTTGTGTTGATGAGGAACGGAACAATCTTCAAGATGTCTAACACCTTTATAAAGTCTCTTAGAGTCGTTGCTCTACAAGTATATAGTTATGTTTGATCAATATATTCCTATCGTTTCAGAAAAAAAAAAGAGTACAAGTAATTAAATGCAATAAATGATGGTTGTTGTTGGCTCGTGGCTCAAAAAATGTATTAGTAAGTCATTTGAAAATGACTTTTGTATCCTTAATTTTCGGTTGTTCAATCTTGTCTTATATTTTGATGCTATTGTTTATTGGTATTAAATGCTCCATGTTTGTTGTTATTAAAAGCCTTCAATAAATGTTTATCCTTTTCATTAAATTATCTACTATAAAAAATTGATTTCTGTTTGGGATATATTATTAATTTCTCATTTCAGTCATAAAGCTTTTAATAAATATTTATGCTTCTCACTAAATTATCTTGTATTTGTGCGTTTTGTTATTATTAAAAGCAGCTAATAAATCTTTATCCTTTCATTAAATCACCTATTATAAGTAATTAATCCATGAGTGGGACATGTAATTAATTTGTCCTTTTATTCATAAAGTCTTGAATAAATGTTTATGCTTGTCATTAAAGTATATTATATTATAGAAGGAATTAACGTGTATGTTAAAAAAGAAGTTATCATTTATATTATTCTTATTATATTATTAAATGTCCTATGATTATTTGGATAAAATGTTTATCATTGTGATTAATTGATTTGGTATAAACAATTCTTCGTTTGTAATGTAATTTATAAATGAGATGTTATTGTTTGTGTAAAAATTTTATCCTTCTGATTAAATTACTTCGTACAAACAATTAATTTGTTTTTGGTGTAAAGAATTAATATTTTGTTTTCAAAATTAAATAATTTATGTTTTATATCATTTTTCATTGAATGTTCTATCATTTTCTTTATTAATTTAGTAAATTGTTTTTTGTTTACTTTTCATTAAAATAGTATGACCGTTATTATTATGATTTTTAAATAATATATTTTTCCCTATTAAATTATTTAGTATGAACAAATTATTGCTTGATTTGAATTATCTTTTCAGCTTTTTAGGTGGAGAAAATATTAAAGAAGGGTGTCAATGTCATTTTCATTTGGTGCAAGTCTTTCTTCAGCAGAAAATTGTATCTTATTGTACCCGCTTTTTCTTTTAGGGGCTACCAGTTCATACTAATTGCTTCTTAAGTACAATGGTCAACATGATTATACACGTTCCAACTCCTCTTCTTAATAAACTATAACTTTTCACATTAATTAAACACAATTCTTTTAAATATCAATGCGTCTTTCCACAATTCTTCTTTTTTCCCTTTTTTAGTCAAAATATTTCCATCCATGCATTGTCTATCGTACTATTTCACTATTTTGATCATTCTTTACCAAATACTCTATTAGAAATCTATTCCTATGTAACTTAAATACTTGTTAATTCGAACACACCATATTAACTATATATAGCCAATATAAATTGAAATTATTTCCCCCAATAAACAATCCTCTTTTTTAAACATCCAAAATATTCTCTTACTATTTAATCTAGCACAAACACACACGTACACATCCAAATCCATTCTTAACATAATTATACATAATCATGGGCACTATAATATACGCAAAATTGTGTGTAGCATGGTTTTACAACCTCCTAGTATATGGAAAATTCTATACTAAGCAACAATACGATTCAAGCGATAGAAATAAACTAAAAAATTAACCAATCTGTTTGATTTTAGGGATTCCATAGTTATGTTTATGGTTTAGAAATGTCATAATTTTAAGTCACTTTTTGTAGATAAACTCTTTGTATATTATATTTGGCAAAAATACCTTTTAATATACTTGCAAAAAACACCTTTTGTACAGACCAAAAGATCATGAAAAAGGAGATAATGGTAAAGAATATTGTAAATGTTCGCTTTTTTATCTAAATAATGCAGTGAAAGAAACTAGTGATCTTTTTGTTGACTTAAGTAGTTGTGGGTTAATTATTTAGTTATCGGTACTAGTGTTAAGGGCACACTTAATATATGTGCAATTTGGAAATAATTTCAAATGAATTAAATTTATATAAATTTTTTTTTCACATAAATGCAGTTATTATAAATTTATTAAAGAATGTTGGTTTATAAAGTTATAGTTCTTTTGTAGTTACAATATTTAGGGTGGTTATGAATAGTTATGTTAGTAAAATGTGATTAGATAATTAGAGCAAAACTTAGTTTCTTTAAGGATAAAATTGAAAGTTCAAAGAATGATATAAAAAGTTTACACCAATTGTTACTCCTCTGAATTTATATATTGTATAGAGAATAGGTAATGTATGAATAAAAACTATGTTTGAGGGATTGATAGATTTCTTTTTTGGATTAAAATAGTTCAAGGAAAGAAGAAAAAAAGGTGTGAGGACCGAAAAATTTTGTGTAAATTTCATGCTTTTATTTTTAATTATATATATACCTTCTTATTGATGAATTTAAGTTTTTAATTGTTTTACCACTTGAGAACTGAATAATAGAAGTTTGAAGTGTGATAATCCAAAATTTTATATAAATACACTTCACATTTTTATGAGAAATACAAATGTGTCATGTTACTTATTTATCTATTTAATTACATGTTTAACTTCTTCTGTTGTAATTTGAGTGCTCAAGACATTTTAATTCATTGCAAGATTAGACCCTAGGGATGTAATACTAATTAGACAAGAAACTAGTGGGGTAATAGTGAAATGAGAGGAAAGTGCAAGACATAAATTTCTATTGTTGCATGTATTTGACACTTATCATTAACCATGACACTTGTCACCATTTTTCTTTAGCCATTTGTTCAAACCATAGTTATTAAAACCAACCCGGACATCAACCCGGCAAGAGGACCGGGTTGACGGGTCGGTGGTTCAACCGGTGAGTCATTGGTTGAATCGTCGGGTCACAATATATAATAATAAAAAAAATAATTAAATAAACATGTAAATTATAATATAAGTACAGAAATTCTTAAATCTTAACAAGTTATAACCTGTTCGTAGTTCATACTTCATAGTTCATTTCACACACATAATCCATAACCATATGTGATCCACAATTCATGAATTCAAACTAAAATCGGTAAATTACACACAAATACAAATGATAAATCTAAGTATCAAACCATGAAACATTAGTCATAAACGACCAATTCAATACAACCAAACATAAAGTCATAAACATAAACAACACCACAATTATCACTTGAGTAGTTCGCTCCATCTATTCATGCCCATGGTTCCCAACTTCTACCAAATTCAGTACCACCAAGTTCGTTTACATCACAACCTGCATTAAGATCATTTCTTTCAACATTCTCTTCATTATTGGTCTCATCATCATCTCCAGTGTCCATATCATCCAAATTTAGAGTTTCATCTACATAAGTACAAAAACCAATGAATCATGCACTAAATTTAGATAATATTTAGCCAAAAACGAAAAACAAAGATTAAGCAAGCATATGGCTCAAATAGAATAACTCACCACTTTGTCGGCTGATAGCAAATGTAGCTATTTCATTTCTAAAACTTTCTAATTCAGCTGAAGTTAACTGTGAATGTTCATTATCCAAAATCCAAGTTTCATTGGCGCTGAAGTCCTCAAAATCAATAGGATCATAATTTCTACCCCTTGCATTTCTAATAATACAAAACATTAAAACTAGTTAAATAACAAATGTCATCATATTAAAACAAAAATCAGATTGCAAAATGTAGTTTACCTTTGTTGTAATCTTAAATTATAGTGTACATAAACCAAATCATTTAGTCTTTGATGCTCCAATCTATTTCTCTTCTTTGAGTGGATATACTCAAATAAACTCCAATTTCTTTCACAGCCAGAAGCACTGCAAGTTTGGCTTAGAACACGTATAGCTAGTTTTTGCAAATTAGGTGCACTACTACCATAACATGTCCACCATTCATCTATTGCAATAAATAAAGAAAAAAAACCAGATTATAGTATTTTACAATTAAAATCAAATCATCAATAAAAATGAAGTTAATTTTTGGGTACCTGGAAGTATGACATCACGATCTCGTATAGCAGAAACTCTACCAAAATCACCTTCAGCTTTACGAAATAATCTCATCTCTCCGGTCAAATTACTCATCAGATCAGGATTTCCATAAGAATATTTCTCAATCACATCCAAAAGTCCTGATGTTGTGTGCCTGTGCTTTTCCAAATCAAGAGAATTATATTGATAAGCAGGATTGAGCCAATAACCGGCAGCATGAAGATTTTTGTGAAGCTGACTATCCCATCTTAAATCAATTATTCTTAAGAAAGGATCAACTGTTTTCTTTTTTCTTGAGAATCTTCTCAAAAGCTCTTCTCTGGCTCTATGCATGGCAGCATACAAGTATCCCATAGCAGGCCTTTCATCACTATCAACAATTCTTAGAACTCGAACAAGTGGCTCAGTTAATTGAACTATTGTAGCACATTCTTTCCAAAACATAGAATCTAGCACAAGATCCACAAATTTTTTTTCCTTTACTCTCCTTAGCATATGCTGAAATAGTCCATTCTTTTGAAGTCACCATAGCTCTTAAAGCATCATTTTGTACTAAAATACGTTGCAATACAATGAAATTAGTAGCAAAATGTGTAGGAACAGGCCGAATAATTTCTTTTCCACCAGTGTGTTTTCTCATCAAATGCAATGGATAACAATGATTATAAATGTATTTTGTTATTTTTGAAGCATGTCTAACCACTTTACTAACCTCATCTAACTTGCCCATATCATGCAGCATCAAATTTAAGCAATGAGCAGCACATGGAGACCAATAAAGTGTTGAAAATTCCCTTTCTAATAATCTTCTAGCAGCAGCATAATTGGTAGCACTGTTAGTGATGAAGTGTACAACATTTTCCACCCCAACAAATAAAGCTACTTCTCTAAACAGCTTATGCAACATCTCTGCAGTTTTAAAAGCATCTGAGGCATCAACTGATTTAAAAAAAACAGTTCCTCTAGGGCAATAAGCTAGAAAGTTGATGAGAGTTCTCCTTTGTTGGTCCGTCCATCCATTAGCCATAATAGTACATCTAGTTTCTTTCCAAGTTGTACGAAAGCTATTAACAAAATTCTTAACTTGCTCAACATTTTTTGTCAATAAATAGCCACGCAAGTCATAGAAATTAGGCGCTTTGTAACCAGCTCCAAAAGAACAAGTAGCATCAAACATTGTTTGATAATATGCAGAGTTTGCTGCATTGAAGGGGATGGAAGCATTAATCATCCACTTCGCAACTGCCAAGTCAACCTTCTCTTTAGTTTCTTTGCTTTGCATCACACTTTTGATGAATGGTTGACCTCCTGGAGTAGCTCTTGGCATAAAAAAAAGTCCCTATTGTTTTTCCTTTTTTGTGCTATTGAAGAACTTTTTTTGCTTTTGAAACTTCAGTAGTGGGAGGTGGTTGAATCTCTTGAATATCTTCTGCATCTTGCGTGCATACCTCCTCTTCATGTTGTCTTAGATCTTGACCATATAAATCACTTCCCCTTAAGCGTTCTTTCAAGCTTCTTTTCTTACTTTCCATAGCTTTCAAGTTTTCTAGCACTTCAAATCTAATCGGTTCATCAACCTTCGGACAAGGTGCTATCTCCCCTTTTACGCCTGCAAGGTGCTGCTTGAATCGATTGATACCACCTTCTCGAATTCTTTTTCCATAGTGAATACATATCAACCACTTAACTTTTTTGTTGGACACAGAATCTTCTCTACAATGAGACCATGCAGGGTCCGTCTTTCCCCTTGTTATAGGTTGATTTTGAGAATTTGATATACTAGGTGTTGGTTTTGTACTTGGTGTTTGAGACAGTGTTTCTCCAATAGAGTCCATTACAAATATCTGAAAAGTAATAAAACATATCTTTTATTTAAAAAATTAGCCGCAAGCAAAAACTGAAAGAGCTAGAGTCAACTAACAGAAAAAAAATTATCCGCAGAGCTAGAGCAAAAAAATTAGCCGCAGGCAAAAAGTCAACTAATGGAACAAAGATTAGATCACTCCTTCCTCAAAGTCTAAGAGCTAGAAGGCGGGGTACAGCGGTTGCTTCCTGTAAGATTCCCATAGTTATGGCCTCATGGTCAAGCCAGAAAGGAAAGCACCAGACTAATTAAACCCGCAAGCAATAACAGTAAGAGGCATACTATTAAGGAACACGCACACAAGAAATTTGAAGAATAGGAATCAGAATATTAGGAATCAGGACAGGACCACCGGGAAGAGAAGCCTGACATAGATATTGATTTGAAGTTTGGAACAAAGGAACTTAAATCGGTACCATAAAGCAAACAAGAGATATAATTCCAAATTGAAGAGATGGCCGACCTACAATAAAATGGAAATAGAATTCCTTATTCCATTCTTTAAGACAAACTAAAGAGATGTCTCTAAGCAGCCAAGGCAAGAAGAGTGCTGACAGTCTTCATATTGGAAAAAGTCTAAAAATAGTCTATACCAGATTCTTGGTTCTATTCACAAAATCTGCATTTGTTTAATGGCTACTATGATTCAATTTTGATGCACAGGGAAGCTACACAGGGAAGCTGAACTCTAAACTTGACTAAAGCCAAAAGCCTAAAAATGAGCAGAAAGCTGGACTGCTGGAATATTACTTACCTTCAAGGCTTCACTGGTGCCGTGGTGTGTGCCCAGCTGCAAGGCTTCATTGGCTTACCAGCAACAAAGCTTCTAGGCTTCAATGGTAGCTTCAGTGGCAGGGGCAGCTTCAAGAAGAAATCTGGAGTTCCACTTCGAAGTTTGAACTTCGAACTTCGAACTTCCAATTGCTTGCCTCAGACTCTCAGAGCAACTGGCAAAGGAAAGGAAAGGAAAATTGATCAAAGCAGACGGCAAAACAACGAAAAATGATTGGAGCAGCAACTAATCTCTGCATTCTCAATTCGTTCTCAGAGAAACAAAGAAGAAAAGAATCCCTAAATGCCTAAATCCCCAATGACGACCGAATCCCTCCTCAAATTTTCTGATTTTCTTTTCTAATTGGCTAAAAATGTAGCAAAAAGACAATAATGCCCATGTAGTGTGAATGGTCAAAATAAAAAAATTGGGTAAAATGGTATCTTCAAAAAAATTGCCAAAACCCAACGAGTTTATCAATAACCACCGGTTCTAGCGGTTCACTGGTTAAACCGTCCGGTCAAGCGGGTCCAAACGGGTTCTTTGCAATTCCGATCTAATTAGTAAACCGACTCGGTTTCATGGTCGGGTCACCAGTTCGATCGTCGGGTCGGGCCGGGTTTTATAACTATGGTTCAAACCAACCTAAAGTTTTAGCAAGACAAAACTTAATCTTGCATGTTTCTTCCTTTGGCAATCGAGACAAGCTTTACTTGTTTCCTTCGTCTAGCAAATCGAGAGAGAGAGAGAGAGAAAGAATTGGTATAAGCTAAACCAAGGAAATTTTCAACCTTCTTTGTCCTGCAACCGTGAGTGAGGGATTGAGAATTGATTGGAACAATTCATCCTTTCTGGAAACCGAGAGGGTGAGGAGAAATTTGAAGCCTTCTTCTGTCCAAAACCAGCTGCATTGAGGGGAGAAAACAGAGGAAATCTGATGCATTTCATCCTTCAAGAACCGAGAAAGAGGAAACTGTCTACATTTTCCAGCTTTTATTTGTCAGGAAAAGGGAGCTAAAATTTCTATAAAACCTCTTATTCTTCTAATACTCTTGATTACTCTTGTTGCATGTTGGATTTTAGATAAGAAAAGTGAGTTTTGCTGAAGAAAAACCCTGTTTAAGGACTGATTACAAGCTGGAAATTTTCAGCTTTGGCTGAGAGGAAGAGAGAGCTTAGTTTCACAGATTTCATTTGAATTGTTGGAGGAATTTTTACTAGAAGTTAATGATATATGTCTTATCTCTTTCTTTATATGATATGTAGTATGTTTTACCATTGAATCTAGTGGAAAGTTGGTGACTTTGGATGAAAATTTGAAGAAACTTGCTGGAATTTTCTATTGGAACTTGTGGCAGAGAAGCTAGGATTTTTCCAACTTTATTTCTAAAACTTCAGTTGTAAATTGACATATCTTGACTTCATGTACCTTCTAACACTTTAATCTTAGCAAGCATGTGAGTTTTTATGGTGAAAAGCTTGACTTTTGTGGCTGGAATTCTTGTTTGGAGGATTGCATGGCTGCTGGAAAATTTCCAGCTCAACCGATGATGAATCTTTTGGTTTTGAATGGGTATTTTGGAGGAATTGGCTGGAAAAATTATGGTATGTGCTCTGTGTATGCTGTGTTCGTGGTTGCATGCAAGTTTTCTTGGTAAAAATTGGATTTACAACTAATACGAGGACTGAAATGATCCTACAAAGACTACAAGGCTGTGAGATACTTTGATAGTTTGTCCGGTTAAGCTAGCTGCAATTCTTGTTTTTAAAATAGAGATTTTGGAAAGTTTTGCTGGATTTTGGAAGCTGCATGTTCCCATTCCAGTATATAAGTGAGTGCATGTTGGATTTGGTTGATAATTTGATAGATTGAATGAAAATCTTGGAAAATATATGGCTGGAATTTCAGTTTTGAGACTCGAATGACTGGTGTGTTTTCTTAGGCTTAACTTCTGTCTTGCGAACTGAAGTTTATGTAGATATTGGTTAAAATTATCCTATGGTACTTTGTTTTGCTCTATTTATTATGCCTACATTTATTTGAAAATAAATATTGAGTCTTTGGAAAAGAAACTTGGGGTTAGTTGAGCTTGCAAGACTGTTTGGACAGATTGGGATAGTTGAGGAGTTCAAATTGTTTTCTCAAAATTTTAGGAGATTTTAATCAAACTTTGAACTAAGAACAACCAATAAAGAATAACAGTAAAATGCAGGTTGGATTTTAGGAGATTTGAACAAAGGAAATAGTGAACTTTGGACCAAAAACATGAAGTATGTCATGCTAAATCTGTTTTGAACAATCCTAACTTAGATTCTAGCTTTTAACTTTGAATTTTTAAGGTAGAAACGAATCAAAACTGATCAAAACTTCTCTAAGTTACCTTATAAAGGTTTTACCTATAAAACTCATCCAAAATCTAGGATGAAATCAAAGAATTTCATAAGATCTCTAACTGCCAAACTCTAAAAAACTTACTCACTTTGAACCTTGATTTTTTAAATGATCTTTAGAACCTAAATTCCAACTTCATTGCCAATATAATCACCTTACCTTACTTTACTTTGGTAAAATATGGAATTTTAGGGCTTAAAATGATTAAAGTTACCTAGACTTTGAATCTTTGATGTGCTAGAATAAGATAAGTACTAAGATCACCTTAAAACTCTCTCTATATGTATATAAATATATGCAATTAAACATCTTGGATTATATATATACACATGTATACACTTTAACTAAAATAATCATGTGAACCTTAACTCCACCATTGGGTAAAAACAATAAGTAGACTAATAAGTTTACAAATATCTTAGGAGCAGAAGGTGAATCGAAAGAGGGTTTGAGCACCGAAGAGTAATTTCAAACTACGTGGTGAATGTTCTATATTCGTTTGTAATGATTGAATACATGATGAATGATAAATATTATGTGGCTAGTTGACTATTACTTGTTGGATTATTGATATTTGAATTGTTTAGAGTGGAGTTTGACAATTGCTACTATTTTACTGAAAGGCGTGCACATATTTTATTGCACTCGACCTAAGTGAATTTTGGAAATATCGTTAGTGACTCATTGTAAAGTATATCTCAATTGTCCCTCGCCTTCTGAGTCGGGAGTGTACTTTATCGCACTCGGCTTAGTTGAGTTTGAAGGTTGATAATTGACCAAGTGATATTGTAACTATGCATGACTGTTATTGGGCCCAAACCCTAATGACGATCGGCCTATTTGAGCCAGCAACGGGCTCGATCAAGTAGGTCGATAGTCCTTGGGCACTGTTTATTGGTATACTCGAGTATTACCCCCTTACTGAGGCACCTATTGGAGTAATGAAGTGATTAATGATGGTAGGGGATTGTTTATTGTTCTGGAGGATATAAGTAGGAGATTGGTGGAGTATGAAGTGATCGCAAGAAGTTATCCAATGAATTACTAAACGGAGCTAAAATTACTAAACGGAGCTAAGTGCTACATCTAGAATCGGACAGGAGCCACCTCTATAGTTCGTATCGGTACGAATAATATCGTATCGGGAGCCATCTCTAGTACCGTATCCTTTAATATTGATTGTGCTATTAGTTAAGAATTGTTTTATGAATTACCTTATAATTAATTGATTGGTTATCTTGCTACATTACTGAAAGTATGAAATTGTGTGTTTAATGTTACCTACTTTCTTATAACCTCATTGGGCATTAGTTCATCCTTTAGTTGTTTTCCTTAATAGGGGTTGAAACGTGGAATCGAGGAATAGTGAGTTCGAGAGTTGAAGTCTTTACGTTAAGTAAATTACCATCTTATTTGTATTTCGTGAATTGATTGAATAACTTTACTTTTGTTTGGGATGTACTTAAGTTTGGTGGACTGTTAATGGCTTTAGTTAATGAATTGTTATCTCCCAAGTTAATGTGAGTGAGTGAGTCCTGGCGAGAATCAGGCAGGCGGTCCGCTAAACCCTAAGGTTCGACCGGGTTGTCACAAAAGGCGAATGTGAACCTAATAATCAAGCATCGTTCCACTAGAGGATGATAATTAGGACTTGAATTTATAATCCATTAAAAGTTTAGTACATTCATTATCACTATTTTCTAATCAAATAAGAATAAAATGGCTATTGGTTAAGTTTTAGCACCAAAATTGCCCTTCAAAAACTTTTTTTAATACGATAATTGAAATTTAAAAAATTAAAAGTTGTTTTTCTCAATTCCTTTAACTTTACTTTTTTTCCCCGCGTCCCACTCTTCACCTGGGGCCCCTCTTTATTCACCGATGCTTAGGGTCCATTTAGAGTTGTTGTATTTTTGGTAAAAAAAGCACTTATGTATGCTAAAATTACTTTTGAGGCGTTTGGTGAATATCATCCTATAAAATTAAAATCAAAATTTTGGTGTTAAAATCACTTTTAGCGAAAGGTCAAATTTGATGATTTTAGAATAGTTTTTGTGTTTTAAAAAATAAAATATTAAATTTAGTCATTTTATTGTATATTATGAACTGAATAAGGAGATAAATGTATTTTTTAAAAAATTTAAATTATATGTTATCCGATACAATAAGTACTTATTAAACTATGTATTCAGACTATATACTTAAAAGTGGTTAAACATTTAATAAGTGCTTTTATTAAAAACTCTATTAATTGAAGCATTTTCAATAAAGTACCACAATCCCAAATGGACCTTAGTCTACTTTTTTGGCAATCAAGTTATCAAACTTACAAAAACTACCCAAACCATAGGAGGTTGTTTTGTTATCTACCCTTAAAAACTTGTGATGTTGTAATGTACTGATAATCTTGTTTTGTATTTCCCCTATTTACTAGGAGGAGATCACCGCACGATGCATGGCGGATTAATGTAATTATGCCCCAACTTGTGTTGGTTATTGGGAATTAGTTTGATATTAGAGTAAGAAGAAACTTGTAGATAGTAAGGGATTTGGTGAATTATGTATTAAATTATAATGATTTTAGATGAAGTTAAATTTGAAATGATTGGGTCGAAAATTGTTTATGAATGTTAAAATAGTTTGAAATCATGTATTGAAAGTGTATATAATAATGAGAAAAATATAGCAATACATATGCTTTAGATAATAGGGTAAAATATTCAACAGATTCATGTACATATGAATCCATTGTGAATAGGCTTAATATCATTATGCCATTAGAAGAAATATTCAGTTGCATTACAATGTATGCTTTTGATCACATATAGGCAATTATAGGGCAAATAACAATTACTGCATGTAACAGACATATGCATTCTTTTGCTTGCAGCTTTGTTATCAATTCATTGGATATGGACAAACCTTTCTCTAAAATGTTGATGTATCGTTTGCTTCTTTAAGAGATTCACTATTCGCAATAGAAAATTGTATGAGATCAAAAATACAATTTCTAAAATTCTCTTCACTAACAAACAAAAATAAAGAGTATCGACCAATCTTAATTTTAAACAAGTCCAACAGTAGCTAATAATGCCTAGAAAACTTGTGTTGGAAAGGAAACAAAAAACACAAGCACTTACACCTTAACTCCAAAGAGCTCACTCTTCAAATTTCAAAAGATTCATTCAGGAAAAAGAATACAAACATGTTATACTTACATAAACATCTTCATTTGACTAAAAAATCTTCCAGTTAAGGTTCTAAAGTTAAGCATGTATTCCGTTTTATTTGGCAATGTTTTTCTTTGAATTTTCTTTATTACTCAATAGGAAGTTTATTCCAAAAATTGAAAACAATTGTTATTATCTTTCTTTTGATTTCGAATTTTGGCCTCCAAGAGAAAATACACATATATAATACACTCTATTCAAATATAAGAAGGATCATTTAGTAACTTTTAATGGATAAGGTGTTCACAGCAGGAACATCTCATGATTAATAAACAAATAGTGAGTAGTAATGTGATGAATCCACCTCCCCTAAGACGAACTAAATGGTTCAGCGGGCCGCTTGCCCAACTTTTGTCAGAACTGAAGTGCTAACTTATTAATAAACCTTTTTCAAACAAGAGTCACATATCCAATGGCAAAATAAAACGATCACATTTTCAACGACAAAATAAAATGATCCTTGGCCAAATACATAAGTATGTGATCAATACAATCTTAAAATACACTATTAGATCCATTTACAACAGTCGAGATCCCAACTTACAAAAAAAAAAAAAACTAAAAGTTGGTACAATTGTGCTAAAATAAAAGATTCCGACAAGACCTGGTCCTTCCTAGTCACTCACCCATGCGCTCGCCTCCTGTAAGGAAAACAAAACTAGAAGGGTAAGCTTTCGTCCCATGAGGTTCCAAGAAAGTCATGCAAACAATGATATCATACTCAAACCACAAAATCATAATACCCCACAATATAAAGCGAGTACACTTCAATTAAGAATTCACATATTCACTTAAAAGGATACAAGGCTCTCATGAGTTTGTTCAAATAGCTTGATCAAGATCCAAGATTCTGTTTGTGAGGACCCGAAAATTTTTTTATTTTTATCGAATGTTATTGGTTTATTTAAATATTTACTCATCCGTTTCCTCCGAATAATTTATTTCAACAATTTTAAGTCCATTCGTATGGAAAAATGTCTTCCTTATGTTTTTAAAACGTCCCGTTAGCAAATTTAATTTTCGGAGGTCCGTTTAAGTGAGGAATAATGAGTACATGTCTTTCGAGATGATATTCTATCCGAGAGTGCAATTTCTTGGAGAATTAAGAATGATCAATAGTAGATTAAGAAAAGTTAATTGAGGAATTAGAGGTGAATGAGTTCTAATTAAGCTTATACCGTGTTCGCGCCAAAAGTTTTCGAAATCGCACCGTACGACAAATTTGAGGCTTGAGGAATTAATATGTGTGAGTACTCATAGTTTTATTTCTAAAATAACTATTTTTATGACTAATTACCCCAGTATTAGTTAGTTATACTATCGTTACAAGAATTTCTTAGAAATTACACTTTATCGCGCATAAGTTGGAAGTCCATGTTTTTGCGCGCGCGACTAATTGAAAGACTTTAGAAAATTATTGTTAAACTACTAAGAGTGAATAATAATAGTGTTAAAATAAGTGCATTAGAAATTTAGTACACTAGTGAAACAAACCTGAGAGAAAACGGGTACGAAACGTACGCGTACGCGCACTATTGGAGAGTTGACTTTTGCACTTGGAGCCTCTACCTACCAAGCTTCTCCAAGAAGCTTTTCCACCAGCCATTTCTCTCTCCTTTCTCCCTCAAGACAGCCAAAAATCCTCAAGACAAGAAGAACAAAACTTTCTTCTTCATTTCTCTCAATTCATCCAACCATTTCACCTCAAACTTGCTACTTAAAGTCAAAACCACTTGGAGTTTCACTTAGGCAAGGAGAAGAGCTTCATTTCCACGGTTTTTTGGAGCTTTCTAGTAGCCAAAAATCTGACCTTTAGCATCTAAGAAGGTATCAAATCATCTAACCTTTGAAACTTGTTATTTATGAGTTAGATTGGGCTTGGAAGCTTGTAGATTCATGTGAATAACTTTGGTTGGCTGTAAATCATGTGAGTGGGCTCTATGAAATCCCACATTGGACTTGATGGGCTGATATGATAATTTTAGATGTTATATATGTTGTTTTAGTGTTAAACTAGTGGATATAAGTTGCAAAAGTGGAAAGAAAATCAAAGGAAACTTGAAAGAGGAAAGGGCCGAATCTGCCCTGTTTGTGCAGAGGCTTTAGTTCGAAATTTTTGTGGTTAAATTGCCTTGATTTTGATGTAGATATGTTGTATAGATTGTGTAGAAAGTTTCTACCAAAAATCACTTGATTTGGTTGGGTAAAAGTTGCATTTTCGAAATATGTTTAAATCTGGAAAACGTGTCCAGAGGTGCTCTGGCAGCGAATTTTAAATGACCATAACTCTTTGCTTCGATGTCGAAATCGAGTGCCGTTTTCGGCATTTGAAACTGGACGCTTTATAAAATGTATTCTCTGATTCAACCTGAGTGAACCGTACCAATTCTTCAAAGTTATCTGTCCTTTTCGTTGCTCTGCTAGAGAGTCAATGAGGTGCTGGAACTTATTGCTTGAATTTGAGCTAGCTATGGAGAGAATTTCAAAACGATTTCTTCTGAGGAAATGTAACCCTATGAGTGAAGTTTCCAACGCTACTAACCATGCTTAATTATAAGTTGAATTGAATGAGTTATGGCCTAATTACAGACCTTCATCAGTGAAAGAAAACCCTAGTTTTGGGCTAGCCAATGTGACTTGTTATCTCGAAATGGGACTTGTTATTTTGAAACTTTTGGTGTTAATCACCTACCAAATGTATCTTGAATGTTTCTTGGACCTTTTCTTTATAAATGAACCATGCTTGAGATGATTTCATTGGCCAAAGGATTCGAAAAAGAAAATGAAAGCCTAAGGCAGAATTGCCTTGAAAATTCTTGGAACTTTAGTGGTTTTGTTAACTGACTTCCCGTACGAATGTTTGCTTGAAATTTGACAGAGGAGTAGCCCTATATGGTAGTGTAATCATACCAAATTTGGTGCCATTCCAAATCCATTTCTATGCCCAACTGAAGTCCCAAAATTTGTGTTTCAAATCTGGAAAATCGCCTAACGATCCTCATTTTGAACCAACTTTGAACTGCTATATCTTGATGCTCAAAACTCCAATTCCTATTCTGTTTGTTGTGTTTTAAACTTTGATTATAACTCTAATTGATTTTCAAATCTGAGGGGCTAGTTCACATTCTGTGAATTTTGCCAAATTTCCAATATTCGCCAAAAACCAACCTCGAACCTGTCTTAGGAGTTCAAAATAGCAACTTGAAGCCTAAATTTGAGTGTCTTCCATTTTGAATCATGGAAAAGTGTCTTCCAGGAACTTTTAGTACTTTGGAAGTAGTTTCCAACGGTACCAAGTTTTCCAATTTTGTACCTACGGAGTGTAAGATATGATTTTTCAAAGATTACACCTTGAATCTAGAATTTTTGAACTTGAAGTGAATTGAGTTTTTAGAGACTCTTCACTACCCTTCGATATTGAATAACCATTTTAGACTTGATTTCTTGAAGGAAAACGGTTTTCCTTGTATTATGAAACTCCACTTTTGAGTCTCGATTTATGAGTAATTAAGGTTCTTTTTCATGATATTTTCTTGGATTGTACAAGTATATAATCTCGCTTGTTAACTAGGGGTTTTTAAACAATGGTGTATGATAGTCACTTATTAATTGCTCAGGCACTCAAGGAGACCTTCAAGAGGATCTCACAAGGGACGCCTAAATACTTGATTGTGCACCACTTTCTTATTTTGACTAGGTGAGTGTCAAGTGCATGTTTTGTTTGCAATTATGTGAATTTCTGCTTCTGGACTGAAAATTTATAACTGCTGAGTCGAGTGTGTACTTTATCGCACCTGTTCTCATTTAATTGAATCGAAATTTAATTGCCTGAATTAAATTGAAGTACCTGAACTGAATTATATGCTATGGCTGCATATGTCGTTGGAGTGAATCTCCTCAACCTTTAACTGAACTGTATACATATCATTGGAGTGAATCTTCTCGATACACAACTAAACTAGAGGACGCCCAAACTCATTGGCCAACCTTGCGACTCGAGCTGACAAGGGTTTAGTTGGGAAGTTTAGTGAGCCATGAGACAACCTGTATAAGTATGATCTATTGGAGAGATCTTGCTTGGCCTACTCATGCAGTAGCGCCTTTATAGTAGTTTGAGCCCGGTGGGGGGTTGTATGGTGGAAGGAACTGTGAAGAAAAGTGGAGATCTACGGATTTAAAAATACTGACCCGATTGATGGAGTGTCATCTCGAGAAGGTATTCGATCGAGGCTGGCAAAGCAAGTTGAAATTAGCTCTTGAGAGCTATCATATCCTTGAATTGTTTTTGTTTACTTTTCTCACTCGAATTGTTAATACTCGAATTGTTTTTGTTGAATACTGAATTGTTTTACTTGCTAAATTGGGATTGCTACTTGAACTATGTGCTTGCATGTGTGTTTCTTGATCTTATGAGTAATTGCTTACCCTGTAGATTTGTTTTCTTTAACAGGTGGATTGGAATCTGGGTTGTAAATGTTTAGTCGTCTTTTAATGGTTGTATTTTGGGACTTGATGTATCTTTTGAGGTCATGATGTAAGATTTGGATATTCGGTTAAGGAAGTGACTTTTCTTCATTTTAGACTTGTATTATTTGGTATGTATCTTTAAGTTTGAATTGCATTGTCTTTAGTCCTTGTAAGAGTTGGGCAGGCGTCCCGCGGATACCCTTGGATTCGCCCTTGGGAGAAGTGGGGGCGTCACACTGTTGACACTCCGTCAACATTATTCCAAAATACTATCAAGTATTTCATCATTTCACGTTATTCTCCAACCACCGTTCAACCCCCTTTCGAGCCCGCACGTCAAAATCAAGAAGTGTAATACTGGAGTATATTGGTTCAAGCTCAAATTCAAAAGCTCAAGTGCAAGTTCAAGTTCAATTTCAAGTGACAAGACCCATGGTTCATCGATCTCATCGATCAAACCCTTGCCGGCTCGACTCGCCCAACTAGCCAATGCGTTGGGGCCCCAAACATGCAAGAAAGTCGATGAAATAACCACCCAAACGACCAACAGGTCAAGCACAAGTAAAGTAGTTCGTTTATGCAAATATCAGGAATCTAACCATAAAGGATTGAGTATGATAAAGTACATTCTCGTCTCGATATTATCAATTTAAGAGCAAGTATTTCAACTAAGCAAGCGTGTCATTCAAGAAAAGCACCATTGCACGTAAACACTTCACAAGCACTTAAAACACTCACCACGGCAACAAAGCTTAAGTGTTCGTCTCGGGAGCAACTTCGATTTCACTTCTAAACCCTAGAATCAAGTATATAGAGTGCATTAAGATCCACTACTCCAAACCACAATATTTAAAGGAACTACTTTCCAACCAACTAAGTAATCTCACCCCAACTCGCATGATTTCTAGCTCAACTCAAAGGGAAACATCCATTTAGACGTTAGGTTAATAATTTAAGCAAATGGTAGTGCAAACTTTTCTCATTTTCATCCACCAAATTGAGTTTAAAACTGCCCAAATCAATTTTCAAATTTCTTGCTTGAAACTTAAAACATGTAAAGGTGAGGTTTTCACCTCTTAAAACCTTCCATTTTGGTCTCAAATCCATCACTTACTCTAGGGTTAAAGTATAATCAAATGTTTAGGCATTAACAAGAAAATTTAACCACATAAAACCAAGAGTAAAACTAACAAAAGCTCTCTCTCTCTCTATTGGCCAACTTGAGCATATTTCCAGCCATGAAAACAATGAAAGAAATGAAGTTTAAACAACTTAAAACCCATGATTTTGGTTCAAATCCAACACACACTTATAGCTTAAAGTCTTATAGAGTTTTTTGAGCAAAATTAAGTTTAAAATCATCATGAAAATTTAGAAATCAAGGCTGAAATTCCAGCCCTTATGTTCGGCCAACAAGCAGAAATTTCTTTCCAATTTTTCAACATCCCTCCAACTAATTTACCAAATCCAACCAAACATACCTAACAAATCCATAAAGTTTTATCACCAACATAACATTATATATATATATATAAAGCCAAAATCTCAACAAGAAACTACCATAATCCCATCTACATACAAACCCTAAAACTTAAAGATAATATTCAAGAATCATCAACTTGAAAAACTATCAAGATTCACCACCAAATCTTGTCTTTAATCCAACAATCTAACTTATTTCCAACATAAGGTGAAAAAAGAAGGATAATTTAGCATTTTACCTTTTTTGCTTGCAACCAAGATAAAAATCAACCCACCAAATCTTCTCATTTCCAAACTTAAACCAAGATTGATAGAAAACCCAAGATATCTCCTTCATTTTCTCTCAAAATCTAAACAAGGTTGAAGTTAGGTTGGATAAAATTTTTTCTCCCATTTCCTCTCAAACTCTCGGCCCTCTCTCTCTCTCTCTCTTTCTTTTCCTCTCTTGTTGTTTGTTTTGTTTTATTTTAAGATAAGAAATGGAAGAAAAATGGTAAGAAAACTTGGTCAAAAAAGTCTTAAAGAAGAAAACTTGGTTCCTATTGTGACATATGTTACTCTAGACAAAGAAATTTTATTTAATTTATTTAGTTAAATTTATTTAAATTAAATTGATCTTGATTAAATTAAATTGAATCATAAAAGTCCACTATATTTTGGACTGACAAATTGGGCCAATGTTATATGGGTTATCAAATCAAATTTGTAATGTTCATTTAAATTGAAGTGAATTAATTGAATTGATTTATTAATTCAGAATAGATTATTTGGGTTGGCCTACTATTTAAGCCCAACTTAAATGGGTTTCTTGAGTTACAAGTTATCCAAAATGCTGCGATGTTCTAAGGATTTTTTTTTTGAAGATTTAGCCTACATATTTTGACTATAAATAGAGGTTTTCCCTCAAGGCAAAGGAATGATTTTTTTTAGAGAAATTCCTAACTTTCGGAGAAACGCTTTCAAATTCTCTCAAGAGTTTTCTCTCTTAAATCCAAGTCCAAATCAAGTTAAACAAATCCTCCTACTATCGGTGTTGAAGACTTATGAGTTCCAAGTATTCGACGCCATCATCAAATCAATCATTTTTCACACCGAAATTGTAGGAAACATTCTTTCGATTGGAGAATAAGCCTTTTGGGTTCTTCGGTTGGACTCATTCGAAGAAAAGAATCAGGAGATTAATTTCTTTGGTGCAAGAATTTTCTGAAGTTGTAACTCACTTATTATTTGATTTAATAAATTTGATATTTGTGTAAGTTTTCTTATTTTTTATTTTAGACAATAAAATTTGTGCATACAAATTTCTGGCACGCCCAGTGGGACATCTCTACCTCTCATTTCTTTTCTTCCAACAAATTACCTGTTTCAAAAGTTAATGGAGTTCAAGAAGGTAAACTTTGCTCTTGACAGCGTAGTTGTCGGTATCCCAACAAATCAAGAGATGCGATAGATTGTACCCTTAACGAGGAGTAAGGCTAAGAAGTTAGCAGAGAAAGTTAAGGCGAATGCTATGGGTGAAAAAACAAACCTGAAAATGTTTCTCGACCTAAAAGAAGTCCATGATGAATCTGTTGATAGCTCAAGTGATTCGGCTGCCTCTGTGGTGATGCCCATCATGATGATTAACACCACAACTACGGAAGATCAAATTTTGAATCTAACCAAAATTGTCGAAGGGCTAGTAGTGCATGCGTAAGGTCAAGATGCTAAGATAGTCAAACTAATAGTTATGATAAAAAATATTGGCGAAAATAGCCTTAGCATTTCCAAATTGAAATTCAAAATGTAAGATGAAGGTGACTCATCATCGAGGGAGAAGGAGAAAGAGGATGCCAAACTACAAACAATGAAGAAGTTTTCAATCTCTCTCAATGGCACCATTCATGTCAGTAATTTAAAAGAATTTATCGAAGGTACAATCAAGAACAAGATTG